>DWMZ01000238.1:0-27988 GCA_018249855.1 Eueides tales michaeli
TATATATATATATATATATATATATATATATATATATATATATATATATATATATATATATATATATATATATATATATATATATATATATATATATATATATATATATATATATATATAGCTATTTTAGATAATAATTAAAATTAATAATCTATTTAAAAGTTAAGTTATTTATATAGTTAGTTCAGACGATAGGTGTAGTAACATTTTATAGTGAACTTATGTAAGTACATGATAGGTATGTTATACTTTGTGCTATATATTTTATTTTTATAATAAATTATTCATAATATCTTATTTTATATAAGTCTTAATATAATTATTATATTGATATAAATATAGATATTTAAATATTTGTTTTAAGGTTGTGTGCCTTAAACTTGATATAGTAAGCTCATCTTGGCTACCCCTTATTGTGTGTATGTGTTTAATTCGATGTAAAAGTAAACCTTAAACTACATTTAAGTTTAAAAAATTAAACTACATACTTACAACAGAAATAACCATAGTAGCAACGAGGTCAACGACAACTATGGGTAAGCGCTGAATTATCGAGAGAGGAAATCTGTTATTTATGTAATTGATATAAATAGTTAGGTTACTTTACAGAGGCTAGGATGTAGTAACAGTGCTCATGCAGAAACTAATGAAATTAATGCCGCCACGAACGTAAGGAATGCTGACATTAAAACAGCTGAAGTTGAAATAGTTAAAAATCAAACACAGAAGCCAGAACATGAGGTCGACGCCAAATCTGATAATTTTACTGGGCTAGTGAAAAATATGGAAATTGAGTCCAAAACCAAGCTGGATAAGTCACTGCGGGGTAGCGAATGGGATATGTTTGCCGACCAAGACAACTTCGATAATGTTGATGTAAGTTATACATTATAAGTTTATGGAATCCTTGAGGCCATCGTGGGTATGTGGCATAGCGGTATGCGGGTTCTTTTCCCACACGGGTTAAATTATTTCATTTCCTCGATATAATAAGGAGAAAGGATGGAATGAAGGAGGAAGGATGACCAAAACAATGTTCTAATGCTAAGTTTCTTCTTTCGCGGTGCAGGCGGGATATGCCGTGAAACTAAAGAAAGATACTGCTGTATCTGCTCATTTTATGTACAAAATTAAATTTTGCGATGCCAGTTAACTAAGTGTATTATTTGCTAAATTCGTTATGCGTCATTTATTTTATAACATGCTAATGCTTGCGACTCGGTGTATTTACCAGAGCTTAGACATAGACATTTATAAGACTTTCCACAAACTGGTGCATTGGTGCATGCATATACACACATATCATCTACTTTGATAAAAAGTATTCCATTTTAATTCTGGGTTATGTAAATATATAAACTACTAGTATAGCTGCAAAAACAGTAGACATATAAACAAATTGTCTTATTTTTTTTCATTCTAACGTCCTCAAATTTCCATTAACATGTAATACCCCATGTATTGCCATTCTTAGTTCCTTTTGTAATAGAAAATCTTTCGGTTTTCTAATACTTTTTCGAACGGTTTTTACAGACACCAACTGCTGGTAAGCAAAGAAGTAAAAATGCAAATGAAAATCCATCACTTACTGACAACTGGGACGATGCTGAAGGATACTATAGGTGTGTATTAGAGAGAAGTGGGGCTTTTTTATTTTTTTTAATCTTCTGCATTATTAATCTGATGACATCATAAAACAGTTTCCTTAATACTAAATATCAAACGCTTAAGAATTTGTCATATGTTGATGCACTTAAAGTATACTGTTAAAAACTTACAATTTGGTGAGTAAGCTCTACCTGCTAGTTGAAATATTTTTTAACTATTTATAATAATCTTACTGTTTTTATATTATTCAAGAAGTTAACTCACGTGCTAAAAATTGTTTAATACTGAAAGCAAATAAAAATCTTATGACAAGCTTACAAATTAAGTCTATATTTTATATTAGACATGAAAAAAATTGAGTCTTCATCTGATTCCTTTGATGTGTTGTGGCTATAATTAATACTACCTACTGTAATAAAAAAATGGAATAATTGAGGTATATAATGAAAAAATTTCGTAAATATAAGAAAAATGATCGTTACTGATTTTATAATTAAACTGGGTTGTGTACCATTTCTATATATAATCAATGAGAGTCATCTAAATGTGAATGTATAAACGTTATAAAGTTCTTGGGACTAAAAACTAAGTGACTAGACACTTTCATCAACAAGATTTGATACCAAATGGAAGGAATTTTGTAAGATATTTACTCATATTCACACATATGTTTAACATGCTTAAAAGCTGTTTCTATTTATGAGGTGACTTAAATATAATTGTTGTCTTATTATTCCATGTCTCTTATCATCTATTGTTTGGGACTATGTTAGAGAATGTAGAATGTTACTTTAGAAAAAGTAGCATCACATATAAGAGAGTAGTCTTTTCAAAGACTTGTAAAGATGCAAAGAGTCAAAAGAGAAGTAAGCTCATAATTTTTGGGTCACAAAATAAAGATAACAGAACTATCACTAATAAAAAAAACAGAATGGAACTCAAGTTACTGCGATAATTTTCTTTGGAAGTTATTAGCTCAAGTTCAGATGGTAAAAAGGGTGCGTGAAGTAGGTAGTAGGGGTTTATTGTCGTTTTTGTGGACTCATAAACAAAAGAGAATATGTACATTACCATTTTTCGACACCGACTTGAAAGCCTTGTTTAGTCCGGTGCTAAGAAAGTTATGTTTTATGAAACTCAGATAACAGTTAAAGAGCGACATCGCATGCAAGCGATAAGCGATTCACTTAGGTGAGGTAGTGATTTGTTGATGGAGGTTTCTTTGTAATAAAAAAATATTATATCTATATATAGGTTAGGACATGTTATCGAGTTAATACATTTAACTATGCTATGGCTATGGACCTAAATGTAAGTAATTTACCTCGATAACCTGTCGGGCGCGGCATTATATGTTTATTGTATTAAATATGTTTTGATAACTTTACAGGGCGGTATGAACCTTCATTAAACAATAAATCTATTTTCTCATTACTTTCATAAGAAAGTGCTCAAGGTGTAATGTATTTTCTAAGTGTAAATAAAATTTGATAGTTATTTAATAAATATATTATTTAGGTACTATTTCTATTATTATTAAAATTTAAGTCTGTAGCGCGTCCTCAAAGTCATTAGATTAGACTTTTGCATAAGAGCTTAAAATTAAAGGTCATTAATTGAGACTACAAAAAGTCCAAAACTAATATTAAAGTATTAACATTAAACAATTTCAAATATGAATTGTTATATAAAAACATAAATTATTCATTTACAGTTTTATAAATATTCTGTTTACAATTTGCTTTCCTTGAAGTTGTATTTACTTTAATAATTATTTGAAAATTATCTTGTTATATTCAAATGTTTTATTTGATGTTTGAGCACAGGGTACGAATAGGGGAGACGTTAGACAATCGATACTCAGTGTACGGCTACACTGGCCAGGGTGTGTTCTCCAACGTGGTGCGCGCGCGAGACCAAGCCCGCGGCAACACCGACGTAGCCGTCAAGATCATAAGGAATAATGAGATCATGTAAGTTTTATCGTTAATCTAGTATTAAGGCACTCCGCTTCTTACCGTGATTGCGTGTTGAATGGCGAAGCTTGACGCCGCCTAGATTTACTGTTACCAAACAAGGAAATGCAAATAATTATTTTTTGAATCGAATTAAACCTAGTGGCGATGACGGTCAAACACTGTGTCGCTGCGCAACGACGACCTCTTTGTTTTGTAAGTCACTCATTATCATTACATTGATTACCTACAATGCTAACTAAATATTAATTAAAGTATCTATAAATATATCAATTTTTTATTTAATTTGAAGGCATAAAACGGGCTTGAGAGAATTGGAAGTTTTAAAACGATTAAATGATGCGGATGCGGAAGACAAGTTCCATTGCTTACGACTCTTCCGCCACTTTTTCCACAAACGCCATCTTTGTATGGTCTTGGAACCACTTTCTATGAATTTGAGGGAGGTTCTCAAAAAGTATGGAAAAAACAGCGGCATCCACGTGAAAGCCGTTAGGAGCTATACCCAGCAAATGTTATTAGCGTTGAAATTGTTAAAAAAGACTGGAATCCTACACGCCGGTGAGTAGTATACTGGACGAGTCGAGACGAGAATTGTTTTCGTATTTTCAAATCGCTTCTAAAGAAACACATGTATATTTGCACTTGCTGCAATGTAATCTTTGTGAAACGTACTATTATTATTTATAAGCTTTAGAATAAACTATGACCATCCTGGGAATATTCGCGGTAAATGATCTCTAGCGTCAATCAAAGCACACATAAAATGAGGCGTTTGTGGGCCTCTAATTGTTGCAGTATTTTAAAATTTAATTTTAATAATAATTTGTGTTTTGAAGCCCAAATATTATTTTTTATTTTATGAATAATTGATTTAAGCAAAAAAGCATATTCCGTTCTTTTTATCTTGAAAGTATGTTTTTGTGTCTATTTATATTTTTTCTAAATAATAATATAAAAAGAGAGGTCCGTTTCGAGGGGAGTTGGTTTCGAGAAGGTTTAGTTCAGCTAGTTATTGTTCTTTATTCTGGTTTTACATATGTATTACGTTACATTTCAGTTGGTTTATAATAAATGGATTCTTTACTGAATATTTCCAAGTAATACGTATGCTTTCTTGAAGTTTACGTTTATTTTATTTAATTACATACTTCCAGATATCAAACCAGATAACATCCTAGTGAATGACAGTAAGTTAATGTTAAAACTTTGTGATTTTGGTGCTGCGTCCCACATCTCGGACAATGAGATCACACCCTACCTAGTGTCGAGATTCTATCGAGCCCCGGAGATAATACTCGGGGTTCCTTACGATTATGGCATAGACATGTGGTCCACTGCTTGCACTATATACGAACTATCTACTGGAAAAATCATGTTCAGTGGTAAATCAAATAATGAAATGCTCAAATATTTTATGGACCTAAAGGGGAAGATACCAAATAAAATTGTCAAGAAGGGCCATTTTAAAGAGCAGCACTTCGACGGCAACTGCAACTTTTTGTACCACGAGCTAGATAAAATTACCGAGAGGGTAAATATTTTTTTTTGTTTTTCAATGTGTTTAAATATATTTTTTGTAAATAAGATCAATTTAAATCACGTTTGAGCCCCTGCGCCACGTCGACCTCAACATAATGCAGTAACATCATTTATAGTACATCTACATCCAAAACAATAATGTAGTGATTTATTTACCAAATACAAATGTCATTAAATAAACTCCCATTAATGTTTTGATCACTTTCATTTTACTTAATATACATGTTTGTGCATTACAGGAAAAGATTGTGATAATGTCCAGTATAAAGGCCACGCGTGATTTACAAACAGAACTGGCACCACCACACCATCGGCTCCCTGCTCCCGAGGCTAAGAAGATCACACAACTTAAAGACTTGCTCGAAAGAATGCTCATGCTAGATCCGGCAAAAAGGGCTTCCGTCAACCATTGTTTGGCTCACCCCTTTATACAGGAGAAAATATAAATATACAGCATTACATTTGTAATGAATCATATGTTAAATTGTTTATATGGTGCAAAAATCACGTATTTGCACTTTTTCATATATTGCAAGACACGCAATAAAAGTTTATTATAGTCCATCTGCATACATTGACATTTTTAAGTTTTTCAGCGGCAATTTGCATCCCGTACGACGCAAGGTCGGCAGAGGGAACCTTGTGTTAAGATATTCCTCATCTTTCAAATTTCGAGATTTTGCGTAATTGAGTGGAATCCTTAACATCGCGCTTTGAAATGAAAATTGTCCCTTATGTATAAATCGAACCCAAAAGCGATACGTCTACAGACACGCTGTGTCGCAGCGCCACGACGATTTTATATTTATTTAAACTACTATATATACTTTTTTAAAAAGTGCAATTACGTCACTATTGAACCAATTGAGAAAAATGTGAACCTTCCGAAATTTTAAGTGCTGCAAGACAATTTGTCAACTGTAAAGTAACTGATAAGTAGACATATGATATTTGTAATTTCCATTTCGTTGAGTGAACCTGGTTGATCCCAAATGTTTGTAAAATATTTTGTTTAAATGTAAACCACTTCTAATCTTATCACATATCTACCTTTGGTACCTTTGTAATTATAAATCTTCATATGAATTTGACTACTCTAAACCTCTATTTGTTTTTAATTTTGTATACTTAATTACACCAACTCTCGTAGTGATACATAATGCATTTCACACTTAATTTCGGATGTACTATAAATGAAATAGTAACAATGTTTTTTGTTTCAAATATTTCCAACACTAGTTGTTTGTATATACGACATAATAAATTTATAATGAATATTAATAATAATATATATCAACCATTGAGGCGTTATATTAAGTTAATTCGTCTGACTACAAGCAAACTAAATAGTTGAGAGTTCAAATAAATTATTTCCCTGCTTCTGATGAGACAAAGTGTGGCGTTTAGTGTCGCCATAATCGATTTCAAGCAGAAAGTATATATGGAGAGGTTTAACATTAGGTACATCTTTCTATGTCTACATATATATAGAAAGTGGGGAAAGGAACAGTGTTTTAACACTAGGTCTCTAAGTTCCTTTTGTCTGCCGAGCCATGTGCGTGATACAATGTGAAGCTGACAGAAAATATATATATTTTATAACTAAAATTGAAGACACTTAGTAGTTGTAATTTAATAATAGACTCTTTAGTTACTGTGACTATTAAATGTTATACTATACGATCAGTATTTTAAAATTATCGCATGGTTACTATGGTGTCATCGTCATCGTGAATGAAATATGTAAATTGATGCTAAGTATTCTATAAAGTTTGTAAACTGAGACAAATATTAGAGTTGTAATGCAAGCATGGATTTCTATGAAGTAGGTGAACTACAATGATACGAGGTGAATATTCAAAGCTGACAAGTTACAGTGAGAAATGGCGCGCTTAATACTATACTGTATGACGCGAATGTTCGCGTATACTGTTCTATGTTTAAAATTATTTTCGTTTATTTTGGTTTCACTACTACGGACTACCGACACTTTAGCCAGTGACTTTCTATTTATATATTTTGATATTCTGAAAAATTTTGAATACTCTACATAAAGACACAGTTGTGAAGCCACTTTAATGTTTATTTGGTCGCATTAGTATAAACATATAAATAGTAGTATTTATATGTCAGTTGTGGTCTTACTATATTTTGTTTTCAATTCTACTAGGGTGACCTTAATGTATTTTACAACTATTGTTGAACTTAAATGTCAATGTTGAAAATAAATTATTTAGATATAGCTTCATGAGTTTTTTTTAATCACTTAACGCCTTCATTAAAATGTACTTTTATATAAATTATATATAACATATTTTACATGACTTCTAGAACAATTATTCAAATTAAAAATGTGATAATAATATAACTTTACGCTATAATATGAATTTGAGTCTATAAAATTGGTAAATATATTTAATGTTAAAAAATATTGCAAATGGATATATGAAAAACCTTAAATGGTACAAACCTTAATTTCTTGAGATTCCAATTAATTGATTTGACTCTGGCTGTAATCAAAATAATATTTAGGTAAATCAGGGCGTTGTGACGTGGCCCTGAACCTGACAACGAACGCGATGGTTGAGTGTTGATAGATTTAGACCAGAGGTTCTCAAAATTTGTTTTTGTCACAGACAATATAACTTTTAGTAAATTTTCTATAGCTTTTTAAAATGACTATATCATAAGCAACCAATTATTAAAATAATTTAGTGATATGGAAAAGGCAACCAAGTATAATCTGTAGCCCATTGTGTACAGTATTTTGTGATAAATAAATACTGCTAAGTTCTTATACTTACAATTAAATGAATATTACTATAATAGAAGTACAACTAAAAAACATTTCTTATAAATATTTTATTCCACAATACAAACAAAATAATGATGTAACTAAGACCCCTATTGTAACAATCATTTACGTGCATGCTATTGTAAATAAATTGCATGTGGTTTTGACATCACTTCTTAAATAAATACAAGTCAATTTAATACTAGATACTTTAACTATTTTGTACTAAAAATAAATACTTAAATGATAGATAAGTACACAACAGTCTACATGTGTGAACGCAGTTTGTCACATAAAATATTGATTTTCATATTAAACATAATAAGAAAAAGTACTTATGTGCAAAAAAATGTTACAAAAGAAAACGTGGGCGTTTAAATAAATAGCTAACCATAAAAAAATGACAAACTGCGTGCTTAATCTTATTATAAATTCGAAGACAAACTATCTACAATAATACTGTACGACGCGAGGGTTCGCGTTAAATTCTTCTATATTAATATATTTTTGAATATAAAAGGGAACAACCTAGTTCATCTAATTTTGGTTTCATTAGTGCCGACTATTATAGCGAGTTTGACTTTTTTTTAATAATATTTATATAAGTTTTCATTTTGATGCACATTAATTTAATATAATATTAAAAATATATTCAATTAGTATAATTTTCTAAGCGCATTAGATTTCAGTTAACACTTTTAAATCCGCTGCTTGTGTCATCTTGCTATAGTACGGCACTGTTTACATAATTTTTAAAATACATCAAAAATGTTTACAACCAATAGACGCGTAACGAAACATGCACACAGCTACAAATGTTACTTCACTGGCTAAAAACCTTTACAAGTATAAGGCACGTACCGATTGTACCATATAAAAAATGTCGTCTTGCGACTCAAGGCGAAACAAATGCTAATCTTAACAGGCAGTGACGTAATAGGTACACTTTTTGTTAATTTAAAAAATACGATTGATCTCAAATCATATTCGCTCACATGCAAAATTTTAAAGCCTTATAAAGGCTAAAAATAGTAGTACAAAAGAAATATAAATAGATAATAGTTTAGGATGTTTTTTATATATAATACGTACATTTATATCTGTGTATTTTAACATAGGCCAATAAATGAATAAACATAAATAATTAAACGGAAGACAAACAAGCTAAAATTTCTCACTAATATTATATAATATTATAACTGAATATCGACCCACTTACCCAACAACCCCATAAGTATTGTATTATCTTAAGTTACGATCATATTTCACCAAATTACTCACAGTGCGTCATATAATATATTACGGTACGGAATGCACTGCACCATTATTATTTAGTCAAAGCTACTAAAATATTGTGTTCTATTTTGACTTCTTACAATTATAGGGTGTCGAGCTGTGTTTTCTCGAGATGAAAACTGAAACTAAATTGTACCCGATATTTTTTGAGGTAAAGGCTTTATTATATTTGCAAATCACTACACATCCAGCTAGCAATATACTTATGCTATTAGGTTTATATTGCGTTGGTAAATAATAGCAAAAAATGGCAAGTCAAATTAAGCCCTGACTTTCATCCCAAGTGAAAACGGAACTCGGCATCCATTTAGATTCCTAATTCCTTGTAAAGACCAAAACGACGCACTAGTCAACATATAATTTGGCTCTCATTTCACATTTATAAATTTGATGAGATATGGTTACTTTTTAAAAGAATTTATTACTATTTCATTAATATTTTGTTATTTTTAATCTCAATTTTTCTTTCACAATGTTAATAATAATTATCAATATCCATTTTCAGGCATTTTCCTCTATATACATATAGGAAAATATCTGAAACCAAATATGAACATTTTAAGCCACTTAGAAGTGTGTTAGATTTTTGAAGACGACCTTCTTTGTGAGATCACTCAGGGTCAATCACAAAAAAGGTCGTATTTTATTCTTTAGTTTACATAATTAATATATTTATAAATATATGTAACGCAGTAATATCTATATGTCACTACATTAATGCTTTTTATATTTTTTAAATCTGTCAGAAATATACGAACGTCCTCGCAAGTGTCTAAATGGCTTAATAATTTGTGACAGATTATAGCTTGTGGACACTTTACGAACCATTACAAACGTGTAAACGTTGTAGTAAAAGAATGTGCATCATTTCAGCATCCACAATATGCAGTAATTTTGTATAAATATGACTTACACTCTAGTATATGTTTTAATCATTAATAAAGTACAATATTATTGGCTATGTTAAATGTGATTCCTATACAATATTCAATAAGAATCGCTGATTTTATTTTTATATTACTGTTAAGTATAAATTTGTTTTTAATTATGGAAATTAGAATCTTTATGATATGTAAATCATTTTAATTTTTTTAAATGTACTGTGTGAAATGATTATACTTTGTATATATTTTTTGTACCATAATAGATTCTACCATAATGGAGACCAACATGCAGTTCGTTAATTGCCAGTTGCAATTATATATGTAAATAACACAATACAACATTTTATATGCAAGCAAAATTTGTCACATAAAATATTTTCATAACACATTTCACAGGAGTCTTCACTGGTATCAGTCAAACACTTTAGTAAAACAAAGAATATAAAACAGAAATGTACATTTTCATATTGTTATAAAAATTTAACAATTAAAATAAAACTGTAAAAATGGGAAGTCAATGATAATTATTGAAAGTGATATAACTAAAACTTTACTTTCAACTGAGTTGTATTTTAATTGTGACACAATAACTATCACCAAACTATAATTTACTTTAAAGTAAATAAGTATCAGATAAAATACTGCTTGGGTTATATTATAAATATGAAAAAAATGTGTACATAAAAGTAAAATAAGAAAATAACGAAATTTAAGTAATTTACAAATAATGTTTCCAAAGTGACAATATAAAGTCCCTTCCATTTTTAAATTACTTTAACAGCAATGTGTAATAATGCTTCTCAATTTTACCTAATTATATAAAATATTAGATCATCAAATGTAGATGTAATTATCATATAAGAGTATGTTAATTAAAATAAGTGTTTATTCCATAATGCTACTAGCAATTTAAATACGTTTCTAATGTGAATCACACTTGTTTTTAGCGGAAATTCTAATTCTAAATCAGAAAGTGACAGAAAAAAACTAAATTGGGTCATTCGTAATTAGTGCTAAATAGTTTTTTTGAAAGATTAGCAAACTTTTATTCAAGATGCCTCTGTGAGGTTGTGAGAAATTATATTAGGTATCATAGATGATTTATCCCCATAAATGAAATATACATAATATAGATATTTATAATTTCGCATAGCAGATATAAATATTATGTGAAATCTAAGAATTCAGGGCCGGCTTTTATGAGAACATACGATAAATGACTTTTTTTACAAATTTTCTTAAAATATACATTGCTTGAGTTATTTACACATGTCCCAAAAGAAACAATGATAATGTTAATATATAACTAGAAAAAACAAAAATGATCGTCCAACACATTTTCTTTTTCAAATATAACGTGACCCAAATGGAGGATAAAATTAAAATTAATTTTTATGTCCAATATTAAAGTAATATTTTTGTCATTAGTTTAATTGTTTTTGACAGTTTTTATATTTTTTGTTGTGATTAAATTGTCTTTTTTAAGTACTATCAACATAATGGTATATTTGTAGAATTTGAAATGTTTATTAATTTTAGAATAGTGGATTGAGAAGTCTTGATAGTAATAATAAATTTAATTCGTATTTCGAGCATTATATTCCTTGCCTTATATATCAAGGAACCTTTCCTTTATTTTCGATATTGAATGAACAATTTGATACTATACTGCATACCTCGGTATTTATCTCCATATTATGGCTACATTGGGGTCATCTTCGATAATTTGATCGAGGGTGGCCATGTCCACTCTAGCGAGACAGCATATTTCATCAGTACTGTGTTTTCCAGTGAAGAGGCGCCGGAGGCCGAGCAAGGTGTCCATGCGAGGGGTGAAACCGTTAGGCCGCGTTTGGTTACGAACAAACACTGGATATCTGAAACAACGGCTTTTTATTGTCATTTCCTTTGATTGGAAAATTAAAACATTTAAAATCATTATATGTAAGATATTTGCAAGTATAACAAATTTTAATTTCGCTGTTAGAGCAAAAACGCTTATGTTTTGTGGCAATATGTTTAGTCATGGTTCGGTAAGGATTTCGCATTATTCATAATAGTCCTAAAAAATTACAAGTACTAATTTAATTATTGATAGCGCTCCGACAGTTTCAAAAAGCACTTAATTTATAACTGCTTTTTGAGCCTGTCGCAGCTCAGTGGCGCAACTTCTGACTAATGTAATCAAGACGGTTTCCTCCCTCCGGGAAGAGGATAAAGCATGGAGTTAAAAATGTTCGTTTCCATCTCGAAAACTGAGCGGAACTGGAGAGCAAAGTTTTGTCTTTTGTCCTGTCCTGTTTTATGGTATATATATGCCGCAGACGCTACCTTTTCAAACATTTAACAAGGCCATGTATCTGAGCGAAGACAACCAGCCGTCGCACGTCAAAAGGCACGCCGGGCGTCGGGAAGTACCTCTCGCACACCGCACGCAACGTGGTGCCTTGCTGGAGGGAGCAGAGCACACCGAGCACGTCTGATAGCACCGGCTGTAAACAACAGAACTATTAACATCGAATATATTATATTAACAATAAAACCTTTTTTTATTATATTTTTAACGTATATTTCGGACAATATATACTAAATTGAAGGCAGGGCAATTCGAACGACTCTTGGTAACCGTTTATCTTGTATGTCGAAATTATTATACGCATAGCAAATTGTTTATTTTATTAGCATCTCTGAAGGAAGATATAAATATATATTTTTAAATGTAAGATTATTGTAATATAATTATTAAATAGTCTAGTCTACACTTGGTTAAAATGACAAACAAAAAAATTCGATTTTTTACTAGAATACAATTTGTACAGGACTATTGCATAAAATCTTTCCGCACAGTAAATCATTTAACATTAATCTCTTTACATATAACATGACTACCTTATATTAAAAATTTATAGAATAAAAAAAAATACATTCTCTTACCAACAAAGTATTGTTTCTGTTTAGTTTACGTGAAATTTGTATAATTTATTCTGTTAGGTACACTAATTCTGCAATGACTATATTTTTTATGAATACATACCTTGCATTCCGTTCTAAGTGTTTATATTTTTGTACTATTTTTTATTACTATATTATACTAATATAGTAATAAAAAATAGTACAACACGCAATATTTACCGGTGCCTTCTTTTTTTCTTCGAATCCATTTATTTAATTTAGGGCAATTGAAAAATATGCTATATGTATACACATCAGGATAGAAATTTTGTATTATTTCTCCTACGAATTCAAGAAATCAATCAAATCAGTAGAAAAGTGTGTTTGTACATTAAATAGAAAAGGAATGAATAATTTTAAATATGAGTCTATCAACAGCACACGATTCGAATTCGATCATAGCTTGTATATTACGTCCGCGCAAACAAAATGGCGGATGACGGAAACATACCTTCTCTTTATCTTCGCAGTCCTTATTGATGAAGGCGAGACACGATTTCTGCATTTCGTGATCGCTAAACAATCTGCTGAGGCTGGGCGTGGCGCGGTACATGTTACTGAACTTCAGTACTGGTATTAATGTTACCTGTTGTTATCAAATAACACTATTATTTATTTTAAATGATTATCATTTTTTCTTTTCTTTTGAGCTTCTGCATCCCGCACATGGCAGGGTAGACAGAGGAAACTTGGGAACCAAATTTGAGGCATTGCGCGTTGAGTGGCGGAACTCAACGCCGGGTTTTGCCTTGTTACCAGAGCGACAAAATGAAAACACTCAATATTTACTTTCAATTTAAATATTTCATTTTCTTGAGTGGGGAACAAACCTACAACATATCGGTTACAGTTACACGCTTACGTCACTGCGCTACGACAAGCCTCCATGATTATCATAAAGGATTTATAAAAATATATAACAAAATGTGATATTATTATTAGGTTCATGCTGAATTCCGGTAAAGCATTGATAAACTTACCACTCCATAATACACTAAGTTTTGTATACAAGACTTGACAAGGGTTTTTTCCACATTAGTGTCTGCTGCTATTTTTGATACATGGTTGTATCCATTTATGTGTGGTAGGAGCTGAAATTGTCATAAAACGTTAATACAAGTACTGTACAATAAAATAGTAAATTATTTATTTTCGTATTTGGCTTGTTTCTAGCCTAGAACTTTCTATACCGCAATGATCATTCACTATTCTAATTCACAAAACATCCAGCAGCTGTTACTTAAGTTGAAATAGTATAGATTCCTTATCTGAACGTTAATAGCAAGTGCAAATTGCTTAAAATATTAAGAAAAGCTAACTTCAGGACTACCATGAATCTTCAACCTTAATGAATATTATTAAAAAAAATCACTTGTCGTGTAGTGAGATCCCAGTCCGCATCCATATCAACTTCGAACGGTTCCTCATCCTCTATGTCGAGGTGTTCTTGGCTTTGTAGCTCTGCGCCCTCCTGCGGGACGGTCCTGGGGGGCCTCCCTGGCCGAGGCAGCCCTACTGACGCTACTAGTACAGGAACATCGAAGTCGTGTACGGGGGAAGGGTCTTTACGAACTTCAAGCACTTTTAGATGCATCACTGTGTCACCTTCTGGTAATAATAAAATTAATATAAAACGTCATTAACATTTGAGGCCTGTCGTGGCACAGAGGCACAAGCGTGTGACTGTAAATACGTCAGGTTGTGGGTTCGTTCCCTAATAGAAGAACGCCCCTCAACAATGTCTAAAATCCGGTGAAATGGAGCATCTTAACACTAGACTCCTAAGTACTCTCTGCCTACTCTGCCAAGTGTGGGAAGCTGCAAGAAATTAAACACATGAATTGTTTCAATAGATATGCATTTTTTAGTCATCACGCCGTATCTCGTATATATTAGGTTACGCAGGGGAAACCTCGGATGGAGATTCTCTATTTTTTTTTTATTTTTACTAGAAAATTAGATTTAATACTTGTATATAATACGTGTTCAATACGCACGCAATAACTCTATAGTTTAAAAAATTGCCTAGTATAAATTCACGGGTATCTAGAAGTTCCAAAGATCTAGTAAGAATTTTAGCAGTACTCAGCCATTACAAGAATTGTCTAACTTGCAGTCAAATCACAATAGAAGATTCAATTCAAAGAGCTGATGTGCTGACTAATTGAGGGAAGTACCATACTCTCTTACAAGTGGACAGGAACAAGCGGTGCTTGTGGTAGAAAGTACCTAAGCACTTGTTTTTTTTGCCTACCCTCTTCATCTTCTATATAGAAACATGCAGGCTTAAAGTTAAAATAAAATTTAAATAATTTTCTGGTAAGACTTTTAAAACTATAAAGTAAATAGAAACATACCAACTAAAGTAGCTTTTCTATATGTATTAAGATCGTGCAATAAATGGGCGAGAAGTGTTGGCAGCTTAGTTGATCCACTTGATACGAAGCGAGTTTCTTCTTCCATAATTGTCTGAATAAATTACAATTAGACACAATTTATTGAATACCATTATGGTGCAGTGGGACAAAATCTGGCTGCAAGCATGGTGTGTGTGGGTTTAAAATTCACTTGGGGGAATAAAAATAATAATGGATATAATGCATTGTTATGTAATGAAAATTTCCTTACTCTGATAAGCACTACATTGAATTCTATCACTTGACATACAATAAATATCTCGTAGATTAGATGGAAGGAGGTCATTGAAGTGTCTTGATTGAATATGTTCTCTGTGCTTGTCCTGCTATGCACAAAAATTAATAAAATTGCATTTGCAATTTAAATGCTATTATTTTATGATATAATGTGTTTATTTAACATTATTACATTTCACCATAAGTTTAGATCTTTCCAAGATTAACAATGCATTATCATGGTAAGGTTCTACATAACTTTAATTATAGTTTCAGTGTAGGACACACATAACAAAGTAAACGGAGAAAACCCACGTCATTGGGCTCCAATTGCCACTGGAATTTGAGAAATGACATGTTTAGTGTTAAAATTTAACATCACACAGAACACAGAAATAAATAAATTGAATTGTCTAAGTCAAAATTGAATCTCCAACCATTGTTTATAATAAGACACAATCCAACTGCACCATAATTGTCACGAATATAAATAAAGAACAATTTTATATTGTAATTTATAAAACATTTACCAAATGTTCACCAAGTTTCTTGACCACAGGTTCATACTGAACAGTCTTAGACCAGCTATCACAGACAAAGCATAGGTTGAACAAGTACATGTTCCTTTCATATCTTGAGTTATCAATTCTGATTGGGTAGCCTATTATTTTGTGTCCAAGGGCATTTCTACAATCACAAATATTTTTATAAAATTATTATTATTAACAAAACCTGTCCTCAAGGCCTGTCTTGGCACAGGGCCACTAACACGTGACTGTAAACATTAAAGGTTATGGGTTCAACTCAATCCTTCAATTCCAGATATTTAATGATTACACTTATTTGCTGTGGTAACAAGGCTAAACAAGGCATAGTTTCCGCCACTCAGCCACAATGCCACAAATTCAACAAAAAGTCGAGAATTTTTTGAAATTTGAATCAGTTCCTTCTGGAGATTATCATGTTTAACTAAACAGGGTATTTTAATAGTAGTATATATTTTAAGAACAATCAGTAAATGTGAAAGCATGACTTACATTGTTGACATGAGGCCAGATGAGTTACACCACTCAATACTCAATACCCCAAACTAGGCAGAAAGTGGGGAATAAAATTATCTTAATGGGAAAGGAGTGTCCGAACACTTAGTTCCCAAGTTCCTTGTGCCTACCCTGTCATGTGCATCCCACATAGTGTAAAGGAAAAAAAACTTACATTGTCATTGTACATTTTTGTATTTGAGGTTTTGGAATGATATAAGCACTTATAGCATCAAAAAGTTCCTTAGAGACATAATCTTCTGGAAACTAAAACAAGAATAAAAATAGTTGATATCATTAAACAACCAATGGTTCATATGTGAAACTTGACAATTCGTGATTTTAAGTACATTATATTTAGTTGTTATTATCATTATAGAAAATGTACACAATATCTTGCATAATTTTTGAAATTGTAACTTGATTTACTGTTTTTGTTAATAAAAATACTATTCAACATGAAAAAACTGTAGTTAAAAAACCCATATACCTAAAAATAATATTAAAGCATTTTATTAATTGTTTAATAGCTCTAAGACCCATTGGCAATTAATGCTGCAATATTAATAATGCTTTTGCCATCCATTTTTGTTTACCAAAAATTATATTTTGAAAAAGTTTGTAGAATATTTTTAAACACTGAATGTAATGTTCGTGTTCAAAATTATTGAAAAGCTCACCTGACATGAAATCTTAGGACCTGCGACTGGATGAAACTCCCCTAGAAATATACATCGAATAGGACCTTCGCGTCCACATCCTTCATAATATCGTGTTTCCATAATTTTTGAGGACATCAATATTACATTTGTATTAACACTGTTTTCATGTTCACTGAATATCGAATCGAAATAGATTTGCATTGAACAAAATTATCGGAACATTTTATAAAATAATGTAAGAAAAGGAAATATTTTTAGTGTTCCATAACAAGTAATGGCAAATAGAGACTATTATAAATTGCATGACATGCTGCTGTGCCTTTCCAAGAAATCAAAAAAAAACCCCGTCGCAAACGTTACACATGACACCTGCCAATGGTCCCACGCCAGTTTTAAAGTACAGAGTACACAATAGCCATAAACTAAAGAATGATTTGGGGTTTTCCGAATTTTCAAAACAGTAGAAACGATGTTTCAACTGCTAATGTGGGATCCGATTTAGTGAGCGCGCCAACATCTGTCAGCTGTATTAATAATTCGGACCCCGTGTGAGTGTGCTTACGGTTTCAACAAGTTAAACATAACCGAACAGAGTATTTTTTGATATAAACATGAGTGGAGTATGTAGTGTAGTCGATGAAGATGGTAAAATGCTTGTGTTTCAAACATTTTTAGTAACCGAGGAAAGTAACGATAGTGACATTGACGTGGACGTTAAAATAATATCATTGCTCACGATGCTAACGTTCATAGTGAAATTATATCATTTGAATTTATAAAAGAAAGTCGCGTAGAATAAATATTAATCCTAAGTAAATATTTATTGAAAAAATGTAAAGATAAAAACAATATTTTCTTATGATAAGAAAATTTGATATAATAATAAAATTAAAAACTTTACCAAGTTTCTCTCATGTAAATAGTATAAAAAAATCTACCAGTCGAATTGAAATAACTTCAACATTCAAGTCGTTTATACATGCCTGTATATATGTTCTAACGAAAAAAGAAGCCATTGACTCGCCTGTGAGGGCACAAGCGACTAAATGGCTTTTATGAAGGTTTGGAGCTTATAGAAGCTTGTTCGCAAGCTTCAAAACGTACCATGGGATACCGGTAACTTAGGTCGTTGCCTGCTGAGTACTAGCAATTAGTATATGGGTTATTTTAAAGATTGTCGTTTTAAAAATGCGAAATACTGCCCTTGTGGCTACCAATAACAGTGCGTTGTGCCCAAAATAAGCTGACGTCACAACAGGGCAATATCACATTAGGCGTTTCTATTGAGTTCACACGATAGTATACTTAAACTTTCTTTTTGCAGCATTTTATGTTTTATATAGTGGTTTAACAGAATGTTAGGATCACATTGAGACACTTCAAAAATAGGTTTAATATCCTATTGTTATATTAAAGAAGGAGTACGTACGAAGTATTACATTTCACAGCGCGGCATTGAGTGACGGAGTAGAAGACTGAGTGGAAAGCGGGGTATAGACAGTCTTAACACTCGGTTCTTTTTGCCTATTTTGCTCTGCGGGGAAAAAAACGCCATTCAATATGGTAGAAAATATCTATTACCTTTAACATCTCGTTTTAAGACAGCACTTCACTATTTATTACAGTTTATTTGGACTGCTCTGACTCTATATCTGGTTTAGTATTCAATATCACTTATAGGTAGGCCTATAGTCCCGCTCAGGCCTAATTCAAAACCATCCAGTAGTTTTGAACATCTTAAACATGTATTATTTATTCAAAATCAAAATAAATCGTATTCTATTACCATTTCTATTTTATTACTATTTCTAGTTCTACTATATTTTTTAACGGTCCTATTTTACCTAATGTTTTTTGTGATACAATTTGTAATACCAGCTTTAATCGTAACATTCCGTTTACTTGACACAGTAATTCCATGGAATAATTAATAATATCCAACACAACTTCTATTTTGCACTTATATGACTTTAAAACTCAAAACAAAATATGCTGCTTTAAATAATTTAAAAATATATTGTATATTGGAGTTCCTATATAAACTACTTCAGAATCCATATATGATTAATTATAAATATAAATAAAATTATAATTGCAATGATTTTATTTTTCTTCACTAAGCGATTCTGAATTCATAATTTGAATAACCGTAAGAATACATTCGAAAACTTAGATATTATTAGTAACTTCAATTATGCAAGAGTTACTTAATATATTTAATATTTGATGAAACGCGCTGCCACGTGAATAGTGTTATATGTACATTTATTCAGACTTCAGTCTACAGTTTATTCTTCAGTTTTGAAATTATAAAGATGCGGCTGAAAATAAACACTCATGTAAGGAGACAGTTGTGAGTCCTAAATCAATAAAGCAAATTTTCCATTACCAAAATGTGCTGATAATTTGTGTATTTTTTTTTCATGTAATACTAACAATAGTAATATTATTAATTTAATACAAATATGTTTGTGTATGGTGTTTATATAATTATTTTTAATAATTAGTGTAATTGCCACCTCTGTGGCGAAGATCTCTCTATCGTCTATGTAGACGTAAACTTTGTAGATTCAATCACCTCAGGGGTAATGGTTAGACATATTCAAGTTATTCTTATCTACCTATTCTAGTAAGATTTAAGTAGCTAATGTTGTGCAATCTAGAGTTTCGTCAAAAAATAGATTTTCTCGACGTAAGATTAGTCGACATTATTAATGAGATATAGCTAAAAGTTATAATTTAATTTTATTTTGCTTTACCTTAAGTGGTAAAAAGAACATGATTTTCTTAATCCGTTTTTATTTCATTGGAACTTTTTATTTTTTTTTTCTATATAAGTAGCGTCTTAGTTATAGTAATTTTTGAAAAGCACCTTTTTAATATTGACTAATACGAATACTGTCTTTACCCGAGTTATGGTTCTATTTATGTGCCAGTTCAATAAATAGCCATTATTTTAGCATATAATTAAATAAGGTAAAACAGACGATGGGTCACCGATCTGGAATTAGGAATATTCTTAAAGGAAATTCTACAACCTAGTAAAAGTAAATGCGCTCTATAAAAATGTATAAACATCAAATTCTATTTAGAAATTTCGCCTGGTACTGGAAGTCAGTCAACAGCCTGTAAAATTATGTAAATATTTGATGTAGGAATATATGTGATTATAAAAAAAATGTTTTTTACGTATTAGTCTTACGTATGATATAAATGGTAGACTACGTTTAGCAATTTAACGTGTTATATTAAATTAGATTTTCCAAATTTTTGTGTCGCTATTGGTTGATATTTTTCTAGTAATATTTTATTATGCTGCTGCAACCAAAACTACCAGCAACCGTAAATTGAATTTTATATCATTATTTTTATATATAATATATAAAATGGGTTAGGAAAGTATACAGCAAGTAAATATTACACAATTTAAATATATGTATGAACATTTACTTCTTATAGAAAGTATGGACCGACAAATTTTACACTATTTTAATTTGTTGCTCCCTGCTCGGTATCGACTCGCTACAGTTCGCTTTGGGGTAGGCGTAACACATTGACCTAGAAGGCAGGTGACAGATTCCGTCCATGAACCGGGAAGTATTCTCAAGGTTAAAGTTGCGCATGCGAAATAGGGAGTTAGAAAAATGATGTGACGTTGTAAGAACATATTTGTATTTTGTTTTTATAATAATAAGTTTTAAATCTTTACTGGGAATTAGTATATTTTTTAATTACAATTTTTTAAAATAAAAACATTCATTTTTCTGCCTGAAATAAAAATAAGTATCTAATATATATACTCTTTTTGCAAAGAAATGATAATTAAAATATGTTAACCTTATATTGATAATGAGAAACGGAACGAAGTATCTGAACATGAATGTTGGGCAAAATTTAATTGCACGGTTCAGTTACAAATAAGAATTAATTAATTGTTATTTGTGAAAATCAATTAACAATTGTTTAATTGTCAATTGTAAAATATCAATTAACAATTATTTAATTGATAACTGTAAACTATCAATTAATAATTATAGAAATATTAATCAATGCAACATTGTTACCTATACATAAAAATAAATATATATTGAAAGGAAATATAATGAATATTTCCTTTATCTACTAGCAGTTTTCTTAATGTAGAAAATAGGGTTTAGAAAAAAAGTTATACTTACAACCTTTGACCATATTTTTGTGTTATTTTTTCGACTGTAAGTCTAATACTTACAGCTTAATTTTGATATACCTTTACCAATTTCATTTTGATACATAAAGTTAATTGTTACTTTTATTTTTTTCATAAAACAATTAAAAAAGTTAATTGCAATTATTTTAAATGTTGCAATTTACACACATTAATCAAATTTATCTAATTCCAGGGTGTAATTAAAAGTTCCATTGCGATTAATTTAATTGTAATTAACTTAATTGCAATTACTTTTTTGATTGCTGCTGAACGTTACGTTCCCAAGTTCCAAAGAAATGTGCGGGAGAGGGAAGCTGAAAAAAAAAATTGGTATATAATGGCAGTATACTACCACGTGCGAGATGCAGCGAAAAAAAATAACGTTATTTCTTAAGACAAGTAAAAAAATCGCAAAAAAATATATATCCAATGCACTGTTTTACGTCCCACCAAAGTTATCGTGTAGAGTTCTTGCCCTAGGCTTTTCTGATTTCAATCCGAAGAGTCGGCTTCTAAATGTTATAAACAATTTTCTTCCGTATAAAATGAAAAGTGCAACTCATTCTTTAATTTCGTCTCCAACACCAGTCGAAGCATCACCGCCATGGGGCCCTATAAAGATTTGAGTGAACAGTGATATACAAACAATTACTATGAGTTGCTCGGTTCTCGTAGAAGCGACTTCATCCAACATAGACGATGATCTCTACACGTAAGTATTTGTTCTAATACCTATATATTTTAACGCTGTAATTAATGAAACAGTAAATCGATCGAATAATTATATTCGTCCGTCCTTCATACAATTATTCATTTGCTATCAATCGATTCAAGGTCACCACCAAGCGCACTGTTTTACGTCCTTGATATTATTTTAAAATAGATAAAAAGTGATGAGCACGTAGTATATAGATGTTAAGCTTTACGGACCTTAGTACAATAACATTTTTTTAAATAAATAAATTAGTAAAACCTTGATATAGATACTACACGTGTTATCTGTTTTTTAAATACAAATATATAATATACTTACATTTCTACGTTATTTATATACAACAGTGTATGGATTTGATTGAGCTTTTCTATCCTCCTATTTAATTTGGTTATACATATTCCAATAATATACCTAAATACATTTTTTACATTCAATATTTTTAAAAAACAAATTATAACAAATACATTAACTTATCATCAGATAACCTAGTAACTATTTCATAATTTCGTGGATCCCAAGGAATATGTGGATCGAGCCATTTATATTTCTGATTGCCGCGTACCTATCTTATAGATTTCGAAAAAGCTCATTTGTTTACACCAGACCCTCTGTGTACTATATTAATATAATAAGTATTTTTATAGTAGTGGTTCTTTTAAGTCACTTCTTAGAATTGTCACATTCTTTTACTATTATTATTACTAATTATCTATTTTATTATTTGATATATTATGTTTTACGTATTTATTTATTGTTTTATGATCTTGGATTTCAATATCAATGCTTATGTCGGGAGAGTGTCAACGGGAATAAAATAGTTGCTGTTTGGGAGTTGGCACAAGAATCTGATGATTGGGTCCTGGCTAGTGAATAAAATAACGGACGTCTGATATGAAAAAAGGACAATGTAACATATTACTATCTACTTCGTGGCCGAAAATTTACTTTATATCAAAATCCCGAAAACCGAGAAGCTTATCTGCCATACGTAAGGCATTGATTACTCGGTAATTTGTATTACAAAATGTACAAAAAATGATGTATAAATAATTGGCTCTTTTGTTTGCTTTAACTTAGGATCTTGACTTTTCCTATGCTCCAAGGGACCATATACTTGATTTTCAGCTGAATACCTCTTATACGGTCTTGAGATGACAAACGAACAACAAAGTGATACTATTTTTTATTTGAGGAATTGAACCCTAAAAAGATGAAAATAAACAAGTAACAAAAAATAAAAAAGTTAACTAAGTAAAAGATAGGATAATGAATACCTTTCTTAATGCATTTTATTTTTGTAAACAATTTGTATCAGGCATTCTTGATGTAAAACGTAAACAATTGAAATACGAACATGATCGCTATGCTTGTTTGCAATGTTTTTTTCATTACTAAAAGTACATTGCAATTAAGTATGTAGTTTCCTTAAGATTTTAATAAAAAGAAATACTTTAATTTCTTTTTCAACTTCACGTTGGATACAGCGTGTATATACAAGGATACCGCACATGTCAGGGTTAGGGCTAGTAGGTTACGCTCCGTTCCGTTCCCCACTTTCTGCCGAATTCGAGGCATTGCGTATTGAGTAGCAGAAGTTAACGTGACCCAATTTCATTCAGGTAGCATAGAATATTGATCACCACAGTCATCGAATTAGAGATTCGTAACATTAGGAACATTTTTCCAGCTTCATGCTGTATCCTGCATATAGTCGGTTATGCAGAGGGGACTTTCAAATTTAGTGTTAAGATACTCCGTTTTCGTTTAGACACTTCCATTACGCCGACTTACGCCGAACTAGGCATTGCGTGTAAGTGGATCTGAACGCCGCGCTTTGTCTTTTCATTTTGTAAAAAGAATAACAATTAAATCCATAACCATATCAAATCGTAAGCTCGTGATTTTTTTTTATGTTCACTACTAAACTAATTCTAGAAATTAAAAAGCGCGACAGCTAGTCGTAGCCCTAAAATTCCGCAGCAGTGTATTCAGGTTGGATATATTCAGATTGAAATGAAGCTGTTTATAATGTATTCGTATTCACTTTTCAATTTCCCTTTGTGCGACCGTTCAATATTTTGTTTAAATATGTCATGTGCTCGACTCTACCACTCTCGGATTTATTTCGCATGAATAAGTTGCTGCCCGCGGCTGCTCCAAAAATATTTCAGCTTAAATAAAAACTTAATATTTTTTAAAATGTCACGCATCAAATGTATGCGCTGAGGAACAACTGGAAATAAGTATAATAATTTAATAGATATATTGAAATGTATCCTCTATAAAAAATGATTTTTAGCATTCTCTATAATAAAATATTTTTATAGAGGATATTTTTAGAATCGATCCGTCTGCTTATAAAAATGTGATTCCGTTATGTCCCACTTGTTCATTTGCACTTTATGTTCGTACCTATACGTAAACACTTTTATTACCCAACACACAATATATCTATAACAGCAGAACACAGTGATATGTGAATAAGATGTCCTTCTCATGTAGTAAAAAGAATGAAAAAAAACCAAAACAAATTCCACGAGTGACTTAGACGACGGGATGAAAAACAAAAATCCTTCCACCAGACTGAAATTTAAAGCAGAGAAACAGTTTTCATTTCTTTTTCGAATGGGTTCAGAAGTGTACAAAAATAGTAGCTAACTACTTTTCTACTTTCGTCTTTGTTTTATTTTTAAACGTTTCTTATATTAATTATTTTAAATATTAGCAGAGACTGATAAGCATATTACCCAATCGCCTGTGTATATATATATTATTATTATTCATTCAAAAACTTGTAGTTAAAGTTCCAAAAATCGTTTTGGAAAAAGTGATTCATTGAACACTTCTTTTCTAATATCGATTAAAAATTAAATTATTTGGTAATAGTTTTAACAACCACGGGATTTTATTAACAAATCCTGACTTGGTAGTAATGGGATTAATAGGAAGACGGGCGCTCTCTTTAAAACAATAAAATATTTTTTTCTGCAAACGGAACCTTTAACTAACTGAACTACAGGATCTTATATTTTTTACAATTGCGCTTTCTTTGCCGCATAACTATCAGTCTGCCATTTAAAACCTAGTTTTAGGATTAAAACATTTTTGTGTTATACTACACGTTGAATGGTAGAAATCACTGTATGCTGCACAACAGTTTAAATATATGTTTTTAAGTATAATCTCGGTAAATAATATTATTTAAGAAGACTATTATATTACAAATGATACTACTAATAACTATTATTACGTTATATTGGGCAATAATCGTGATAAGATAGAAAATACACAGATGACATAATTTTAAAATTATTGTTTCCTGCGCTGTGGTTTTCAACTATCGAACAGATTAGGCGATGATGAATTTTCGATTTCAATTTGATGTATCCTTTAAGGTAAAAGACAATGCGTAATAAAATCAAAAATCCAACATCCCGCCTTAAATATCCTTTCAAAAATCAGTGAAGTCTGTATGAAGTTGCTTTTTTCTTTAAAAAAAGTATTGATATCTCTAGATAAAAAAACCAAGCGAAGTCTAAAGTTCCTTACTGTGATTTTTTTATTAATAAATTTTATGTGGCCCTCCGTTGAACATTCTATAAGTGTAATTCATTAGGTACGTGTTAATGTACAAGTACAAGTCAACGGTGAAATCACAGAAAAACATCTTTTAACTTGATTAGTTTAGCAGAGTACTTACTCGGTACTCCAAATCATCGATGTTCCTACATTTGATAGCCCTATACACATTTTAAGCTCTCTAGGTAAATGAGGAGTACTAGTTCTATTTTGATCATCAGTCAATAGGATCACTATTTCGTTTCACCTATGAAATTAGCAATTTATGTATATATATATAAATATATATATATATATATATATATATATATATATATATATATATATATATATATATATATATATATATATATATATATATATATATATATATATATACATAAATTGCTAGATGTGAAACCATTAATAACCAGATTAAGGGTATCACCCATACATATACCACCCATATATATACCACCCATACAGTTACAAAGTCATTAATTGTATGATGATCCTTGAGTTCGAAACTGAAATGGATTATCACCAGCTTTTTATAATTTTAATGTATTTTCTTGATAGAAAGACATCGTGCTTTCACAGGTCATATTGATTGCAATGTTTATTGATTAAGGTACAACTACAAGGTAACATTTTTTCCCCCCTTCATTTAATAAATTATAAATACATCATCATCAGGAATCATTGTAATAAACACTACAATTATTTAGCTAGCTACTAGGTAGTTAGATCCTTTTAACAAAACGCGTACTTTGCATTTATATATATTTTTTATAACAAAAAATACTACTTTCAGTGCATATTCAAATGAATTATGTATGGAACTAATTATAGAAATCAAATAAATTTTATTGGTATACTGTGTACGTCAAATACTTTTTCATTCATATATTGTATTTTGTTACCGACGAATTTGTGAATATAATTCGAGGCGGACGGTATATCGACAGTATAATGCATAAGCGATTTTCGTCAATTTGCTTTGCAATTCAAATTATGAATCCTGTCGCAGCTCTGGGGGGTAAAAAAACTTTATAAAAAGCATCGCGTCCTTGAAGGCATAGACAATAACCTACTGGCCGTGTTCTCCAATATTTGGTTCCTAGAAATAGTGACCTTCTCACGATTATCAGAATATAAAGTTTAATCCATTGCAAGTTAAACCATTTCACGAGTCTAAGTATTTAAAGCTAGAATTATCTATCTAACTGAAATACATATAATTCATTTGTATAATATATTTGAATAAATATTATTTTCAGATGTATGTCTAATAAGTTACATTACCTATTAGGTACTGCTAATATATACAACAACAAACTAAATAACAAATACTGTAGTCTGTATTACGAGTGTGGGTCAGTAAGAGCTTAGTTATAATAAATTATAGTCGTCTCCTTTGATTGAATGATCTAATTTTAGGCTTTGTAGGTCGACTTGACTCAACATAACTCCACTGCAAACGTGGTGCATATCCACGCTCCAATATAATGTAATAACGCCGTGGCGGCTTGAAACGCTAGCATGTTGACTTTGTGATGCAAATAACGAGACTATATTAAAATGTATGTTCGGATTCCCTCTTTATATTGTTTTTGTGTAATATATTGTTATTAGTTTTTGATTTAATTTTCTTCTCTCTCTACTATTACTTCTAAAGATATAATAAAACTGTTCATTTTCTTTTAATGTTATTATTTTTACTTTATAGTTATAACTGTACAATTTTCGTTTAGTCTCTATCAAGTCCAAATACAAGGTAGCAGTTATAGATCATTAGGGAGTAGGTATGTATACAGATTGACTCCTGATCTTGATTAATTAGTAGTGCTTTACTATACTTGAAGAAAAATATAAAAAGTGCACATACCGGCCGCCCCAACGCCAAACAGTATCAAGATCAGAACCTAGTTTTTCAATAACTGGAATACAAGCAAATATTTCACAATTACTTAACGAAGGACCACAAAATAATCCGTTTCTCAAATAAACAAAGTGATATTTTTACTATTTTTAAAGTGTTATTCCACACTTAGGAAAGAAAAATACTAAATTTAAAAACGTATAAAAATTTGGACGAAGCAGGATTTGAACCTGCGCCTCTTGAAAACCGTTCAAGCGCTC
>DWMZ01000239.1:0-27976 GCA_018249855.1 Eueides tales michaeli
ATATATATATATATATATATATATATATATATATATATATATATATATATATATATATATATATATATATATATATATATATATATATATATATATATATATATATATATATATATACATATATATAGCGTAAAATAATACATTATAGAAAAATACAATTGTGAAACAAGTTTACAATGGCGGGCTTATTTCTATAAGAAATTTCTTCCAGCCAACTAATGGAAGTGAATAATAATAACAAACAATAAACATATTCTGGAGTAGTAGGGTATATACTTATGTATACAGAAAGGTTTTTGTAAAAGTATATTTCTTTATATCTTCTCTACATTTTATATTTATTGGGATATATCATTATTATTTCAGAGCTTGGACGAGCTTCCAGCAAGCGATGTTGCCCAATGGGCAGATGGTCTGTTCTTGGTGTACTCCATTACCGATAGAAATTCTTTTAATTACGTAAGACGTGCCAGGCAAAGTTTGCAGCCAGAGGTTCCATTGACTCTTGTCGGCAATAAAGCGGATATGGTACATCTGCGTCAGGTATGATTTCCAATGTATTGAAAAGGATATATATATATATATATATATATATATATATATATATATATATATATATATATATATATATATATATATATATATATATATATATATATATATATATATATATATTTGAGTATGATCTATGCAACATGATTTAATTAATTAAACACTAGTTTTGCTTGCGGCTCTGGCCGCGTCGAGTGGAGATAACTATTTATATATATACCTAATTCCTTCCTCGACGAAAGTACTGTCTTACATAAATTATTATTTTCAATAAAAAAAGATAGCTTCTCAGATTAACGAGCTTTATAATAATTGATATTGGTGCCGCGTCCGTTGAGGTCCACTGACTAGTGGACCTCGTACGACTCGTACATAGTCGTAGTGTACCACGCTCAACGCAAACTTGATTTGAAAACTGTGATATTTTCCAAAATATCTATTTTTGGATTTGTCAAAAGTTGTGCAAAAAGCAATTTTAATCTATATAAAAGGCAAAACGTATCTAATTCATTTAATTGCATAAGTAATAACACTATTTTGCTTAAAGTCGTTTCGGAAATAATTTTTTACGTAGTAATTTTTAAAGGTGTGTTTTTTTGCGTAGCCTCAACGGCTTACACAGCGCACACAGAAACATCTTCGAGTTCAGTTTTTCTTACCAATTTTCTGTATAAACTATAGTCTTCCTCGATAAATGGGCTATCAAATACAAAAAAAATGAAATAGAACCAATATTACATTAGCGCGATCAACCATACAAATAAACAAACAAACTCTTCAGCTTTATCAGTATAGAGTTACATTTTGACTGTTACCGAACAGACAGAACTTTGAAGGTTTTGAAACTATTATGTGTATCAATAAAAAACCTATATATACAAATATAAAAAAAGCCTATGAGGTATTCAGTGTATAAGGTTCAATAATTCTTATAGCATACTGTTGAATAGTTATGGTTCATAATAAAATGTTCCAGATTTTCAATTTCAAGATATCAATGGCGGATATCAATGGCTTATAGCGCTCAACAACTTTTGTTAAACCAGTATTTCATTGTTTCTTACACTTTAGCTGGACCCTTATGGTTATTCATAGTATGTTCCTGAACGATAATTTTTATATTTTATTGCAAAATTTCGACTCTCTGAAATATTTTTGTTATGGACGTATTATAAGTATTCTTTTTTAGTACAATTGGACCCCTACAATTATGCATCACATGTGAGAGTATTCAAAATTAAATATAGCCTAGACCCTGCCCAGGCCTACCTACATAATAAACATTCATTCAAATCCGTCCGGAGTTCGGAGATTAGCGTGTGCAAGCAGACAAACATACGGATATTTGTTTTTATTTCAATCTTTATTCTTTTACTGTTTCCTACCATCTTATTTTATTTTTATTGAACAATATTTAGTACACAATCATACTTTTTTTACTGTTTTATTATATATATTGATAGAAGAGGGTAATATTTCAAAATGCAATGAAGCTAACTCAACGACATTTTCAAATGTTTTATATTTGCCTTTTTCGTCAGTCCAATGTTTTTGTATTGTAAGGTTTCTTAACACAGCTTGTTAATGAACATGCGTCGGAGTTCATAGTATCTTAACAAGGGGTAAGGAGATATAAATATATATACCTAATTTACTTTTAGTTCAAAATAGGAATACATTCGAAGGAAATGTATTTGTAGTTATTGCAAACAAAAATATTACTTATTTAGTGTAGTAACCAAACAGCCGACGTGCCTAAACCACCTAAACACCTTTTTATTCATCCTCACCGTGACATCCACACTAGTACCTATTATTCTGTGTATCTTTTCATTGGGTATGTGATCAGTTAAACTGACTCCTACTTAAAAAAAATAAAAAATCACAAGTACTTGTGATTTTTATCAGTCAACTATAGTGGAAATATGTTGGACTTATACTTACTTATTAGTCCGATATCTTAAATTTAGTCTATATTACAAGATCTAGTGGGATTTCCTTTATTAGCCTTCTTTTCCGGTATGATTCTGCACTATTTTTGATTTCTTGTGAAACAGTCTTTATATTGAGTTCCTGGTGCAATCTGCGATTGGTCATGAACCATGGTACGTTGTTAATCATTCGTAAAATTTGTGATTGAAATCTTTGGAGAATTTTAATACTAGATTTAGCTGATGTATCCCAAAGTTGAAGTCCGTAAATCCAAGCAGGCTTTATTTTGCTTCATTTGCTTGTGGAATTTGGAATTTATTTTAAGTTACTGGTGGGAACGTGTAGTAAAAGTTACTTGGACTGATTTTGTTTTATTAGCCCATCCTTCAGCCGTTGTGAGATCTTATGGAGACTGATATGCAGCTTGTGCGATGCTAAATTTGAATTTTGTCTAATGACAGCACAGCAGCAAAGGTTCCTGTAACAACTCCTTCTGTGGTAAGTAAGTAAGTTTGCAGTGTAAAGGAGACCCATTACGCTTCCCATGGGAAACCTGCTTTAATTTTTTTAATAGATGGTACTTATTCACTCATCTTCACAAAGACTGTCTGTTTTTTCTCTCACTTTGTCAAGTACGGTCTGACGAACTGGTAATAAATTATGGGCAATTTTTTTTATTTTAAAAAGCAGTCCATCATGCTAGACCCTATCAAAGGCCCATGAGATATTCCGAACAGCGAAATCATTTAATCTATAGATCTGTTCAATAGTCTCATGTTTTTGATGAAAGCCAAACTGGCAGTCGGGAATCAGCTTTTTTTCTTATATTATGGGCATTAATCTTGTTAGGTAAAGCCATCTCTATCCATCTCCATTGGTTTGAATGTAATCGGCAGTAAGCTAATAAGTCTGTATAATGGCTTCGTTGGGTAACTTTTTTTAGATCTTCCCAGTTATAAGGGCATTCCCAGGATCTTTATTTTCGTCTAGTTTATCGATAGCCAAGACAACTTCACGTTTTGTAAATTTCTGTATAAGTAATTCTAATTGGCAAACTTCATTCAATAAGTCCGACAACAACCTGGCTCGAACCCAATTCAGGATTAGGCGTATAGACAGTTTTTAAATGTTTTAAAAAAATCTGCCCCTTTTCGAAAGAACTTGCAGCCGAGGTGTTGTCTGATTTACGTATTGGAGGGAGAGATTGTATGGGTGCTTCAAGTACTTTGTAGCCTTCCATATGGAATAATCTAATACAACTGTGTTATCGATACCTTTCGAGAGATATGTTTGAATAGTATTTATTATTTCTAGGTTCACCCAATAATTATTTCAACTGGGGTTTAAGTGCGTTAAGAGTAGTTTTATCTGCAGGATAACGTATCTGCTGCCATATTTTTCGGGCTTTGCTTTAGAGAGCTATCAGGTTCCTGATTTTAGTCAGATATTTCTGGCCACTGGGAGACTGAGAGAGAAAAGTGTTGCTTTTACGACACAGAAGTCTACCAAATTTTTCAACATCAGTTGGCCAGTATGTCGCTTCACCAGAAGAAATTACAAATAGATTTAATGTCTCGACAGCTTTCAGTAGCTACCAACCTTTTCGTGTAACAACAGCGACAACGCTGGTGCTTAGCATTATAGTCGCCGCCAGTAATAAATCGCGGGCCTAGAGAAGTAAAGAAATTCACATAGTCTTCATGTTTTATTTTATGTTTGGAAGGACTACATACTGCTAAGACTGTTAAAGGTCTAATTCTGATGGTCTCCATCATCGATTTATCTATGGCTAGGAAATGACTTGTATAAAAGTTTGCCGTCGCATGATACATAATATTGTTTTTGTGCAGTGCCATCAAGGTGTATTATGTGATAAAATGTATATTTGTTCAATTTGAAGTAACTCATTTTAGTGTAGTGTCATTTAGTGTTTCAGTGTGTCTCTGAGATGAGGAGTATATTCACATCATGCATGGGCATGGCATTGTGTCAATCCAGTGGCATTCCAAACAACTATTTTTAAGGAGTCGAATTTGTTAGCTATTAATATATATATATATATATATATATATATATATATATATATATATATATATATATATATATATATATATATATACCTTACGACTACATTCTATACATCTGTACATTTTGGTTGAATTTTAACTTCATTGTTTTTTAGAATCTTAAGCTCGTATTTGCTTTGAGCATATTGGTTAAGAAGATTGATAAGGGGCTGGATGTTCTCGACTTTATCTACATAGAGGGCTAGGCTGAGGAGTGGCTTAAAAGCCCTTTCACTATGTTCTTGTATTAGGTCGTCTATAATAGGATGACCCACAAATTTGAGACCACTATCACACTGCGACGCTATTTGGTAGAGGCGCGAGAACGTGTAAGATAGGGCTTTATGGTGCGTGTCTAATAGCTCAATCTTGCACACTTGGGCTTATGCTACTGGCAGTTGATATAAAGTACATTAATTATTCATCAGAATTTACTATAATTTCAGACCGCGGGTGAATCACTAGCATAAAAATAAAAAAACTGAACGTTGAAAAGTAGCCAAATATTTGTTGCAAAATGGTATAAAATTATTAAATTTTATTTAATTTACAGGTGAGCCAAGAAGAAGGAGAAATACTAGCAAAAGATTTTGAATGCAGTTTCGCAGAAGTTGCTGCTGCGGAACAAGTGAACCAGGTCGGGGAGGTCTTTCATGATCTTTGCCGCGAAGTTTTATCTAGTCGAAGACGGGCTAAACACAGTCTTTTAGACAGAATGCTTGGCTCTAAGACAGCATATCGCGTCTACTCCCGCGGCAAGAGCGATAGCGCTCTACCCAAAGACTAAATAGATTTAATGCTCGCATTTAGTTTATTGTTGTAATTATAATTTTATAATTTTCAATCACACATTTAGATAAACTGATCAAATTATATTTTAAAAACAATTGTTTTCATGATTGTGTGATATTTTTTTGTCCCGAAAGTATCTAGTCTTTATTTATATTGATTAATTTTCTTTTTATAACTATATTTACTTACTTATTATTTATATTTTATTTATAAGTGAGGTATTGTATAATATTTTTTTATAAATTACAAACATATTTGAATATGCATTCCTGTATTGCCATTATGTATGATTAATACTGCTTGTTGTAGGTATAACTGCTTTTTAAATAATGTTGTTATCGAATTTCACTATAATTACATGTGTATAATGTACAAGTAGACCAAAGACAAGCAGAATTTCAAGTTCTTAACATTCTTTTCCATAAGTACTCTTATAAAATACTTCACACATATTCCTAACTTGCCAAAAGAGCTATAATAAAAAAATAATTTAAATTTAAGTTAAAATCATCAGTATTTATAAAGTTCAAGATACTTTTCACATTACTTTACTTGCACTTTACTTGGCACTGTCACAATCATCCTATGACAAAATTCAACTAACGTAAAAAGTTCTTTATTTATGATACCTTTGCATAAATCAAATATATCTGATACACAGTTAGTACCTATTTAATAAAACATGCATACTTTTTGTCAATAATTATGAATTAACAAATTACAAAACTGGCACGTGATTACAAATTTCTATATACAAAAAGTTATAAAGACAATTTGTTCTTTTATATTATTTTTTGTGTGTTAATAGGTATATTATATAAACAAAAATTATTCTGGAGTGTATAGTTAAAATAATAAATATTATATGTCATAAATAATATTATTCTTACTTATTTATATATATTATCGTAATGTGACGAACGATGTTTTATGTCTTATAGTCGTATTTAAAGCAATATGTTAACACTAAGTTTAATATTTTAGAAAAAAAATAGTAAAGGCTTAAATAAAGAAAATAACGCATTAAAGATGTAGTTTTCCTTTTTGTTAATCTTTGCTAAATTGAAATATTTAGTTATTCATATTTTTTTTTGTACGGCTTCATGATAACAATCTTAATTTATAAGTTTTATATGTATGTATTTATATAATTCAATATGGATAGCAATGTGCAGTGATCACATATGCCAATTTGGCCTTAAGAAGAAATATTATTAATGTTTTTTTTTTGTATAAATTAAAATAAAATAAATAAATACAATCTGTAATCCAAAACAAAGTAATAAAAACCACCCGACCAAAATGTTTTCAAGTACAAAAACGATGTTCACACTGTGAAAAAGTTATTAAAAGCCAAGTGAAGTCTTTTACTCTGGTATGAAGCAATGAAATGGCAAGCAATGTCTATAACATAATAGGAGTATACTCGTATAACAACTCCTGTTACCAGCAAATTAAAATATAATAAATATCACATTTTCTCGAGAGGGGGTTGAACCCACAACCTGTTGTTATTACAGTCACACGCTTGTGTGTGTTTTTTCGAATTTTATGAGTTTTCTTAAGGTTATATACTTTAGGAGAGCAACTACAGCAGCCGATGTAGATCTGCATCTAGTAAAACCATACTGATCGTTATTCAAGATATTATTACTATTTAAATACGCCAATAATTAATTGAGAATCTTTTTTTCAAATATGTTACTCCATGATGTGACCATGATAGGATCACCCTAGCAACTACAGGCCTGTATTTGTACAGGCTATAGATGCTGGGATCACAATTTTCTCCATTCTTAAACAATGGTACTAATTTACTGTTTTTCATAAGGTCGGGTAAAATGTCTTATTTAAAAAAAAAATTAAATTCCAAATTTTAATATAAAATTAAATTCTCTCTGACATGACAGTAGGTTCTTGCTATCAAGGCATTTGCTAAAGAGATGTGTACTAAAATGTAATTTTTTTTTTAGAAACATGTGTAAATCATTTTATAAAAATGCCGGACGCAGCAAAATATTTGAGCTTCACGCTGTATCCTAACTTGGGAAACTAGTGTTAAGACACTCCGTTCCGATCCCCATTTTCCGGCAAATTTGAATCATAGCGTGTTGAGTGGCGGAATTCAACGTCAATGTAATTTATATTAATATAATAAAATGGAAGAATTCATTTGAGCGAGCTAATAAAGATAGATTTTGTTGGTTTTTGTTCTTTTTACTCATTTATCGTGGAAGCTATACTACATTATGCTAATACCTGTAAGTGAACTGAAGAAAACAAAAAAAATAAGAGAACTCGGGAGCTTCCATCCGCGGGCTGCTTAGCCGATAAAAATTATGCTAAAACGTTGTAATACGTAATTAATCCCCTGTACAAATTCTTAAAAGTTCGCAGCAGCCAAGTCTATATCCTAAGGATTACCCACAATAACAAGCAATAATATTATTAAAAACCGGTTAAGTGCAGTGCAGTTGGACTCGCCCGCCCAGGGTTTCCTACCCTAATTGTAGGTCAACTGGACATAAAAGTTATAAAAGTTGACAAATTTAAGTTTAAATATGCGGACGTCGGTTATCTATATATTTCTGTTTTAAAATATTTTCCCGTATTTGTACTGCAAGCTCTCACTTACTAAATTTCATAATTGAAGGTCTACCACAAGATAAAGTTAAGCTTGCGGGCGTATGCACTCATATTTTATAAAATGAACTAATATAAAAGTTTCTAATGATTATTTTCTGTGAAATACTTATAATTTTTCACTTTTTAAAGTTTTCTTTTATTTCCCTCATTTTTGAATGAGGCGTTGGTGGCTGTTACCCAACACTCTATACCTGGAACGGCGGGATGCGGAGGACGGAGCTACAAATAGCTAGCTACGTAAATGATAACTTATGAGCATGATTTTATGTCTGCTCCAAAGAAATATAGACCTGAATACTTAGTAATAGTTTCACGGTCTCGACAGAATCCAAGCGGACAACAAAGAGATCCTAAAAGGGTTCCGTTTTTCCTATGATATCATAGTTTAATTTTAGAAGTTAGCACAATTTTAAAAAACCATTGCATAGTAATCGTCAAAGAGTATAAGAATAGTGGGTGCTTATGAATATATTATTAGTATAATAAACGCCCTCTATAAAATTATAAAGCGCGTTAATCTTTAAAACTATTGTTTACTTACTTAGTTAGCTTCACGCTGTATCCCTAGCGGGGTAGCCAGAGAGAACGGAGTGCCAGACAATACGGTTCTGGCATACCTCTTTCTCCTCGTCCACTGTCATCATTCTTTTCATACATGCCCTCCGGGGAGATTTCTGTCTTTTTACGTGACCTAGATACTGAGCTTTCGAAGATCAACCGAGGTGTTTAACAGCCTCTTGCCTCTCACATTTCTTTCATAAATCTTTTAAATTAACTTGTAACTATTGGTACAGTAGACAAAAATCTTTAAGGTAGGTAATTAATTTATCGAGGAAGACTATATTTCTTCACGTGTTAGTTCACTGTTCACTTAGTAGTTGCACGTATGGTTAAAAAAATAAAGAACAGGAAATGGAGTAAATATCCAAATACTTCAGTGCCAAGTGTAGTGACTGGAGACGTGGACGAAAATAAAAAAAGAAACTGTCGTTAAAATATTATAAAAAAGCATTAACTAATAAAAAATCGTTAAAATATTAACTAGTAAAAAAATAAAAAAGAAGTCTAAATGATAAAAAAATAAAGACAGACAATAAAAAATCTATCTAGAAGGAAATATAACTTTTGACTTGAATAGGAAATACATCTAAAAACATCAATTTGTTTTATTCCAACAAAACACCTTTTCAAATAAAGTTAAAATATTCACAAGGGGGTTTTATAAACTAAATACCTTCTTCTAGCAGACTTTTCATAGGATAGATTTATCAATTAAATTAAAAAAAACATTCTACCATTTTCAAAGGATATAATGAGCTGCGATTAAAAAATGACTAGCCGTCACAAAGGCAACCCCAGAGTCAGTTATACAAAGGGTAATCTGTGCAAAGTGGCCCTAAATTGATATAAAAGCACCTCCCTTCACCATAGGGAGCGCGGAGGAGTCAGCCAATGGGACTGCAGCTATTGTATAATGTCCTGCAAACATTGTCATTGCCATCAACAGATTTAAAGATGGCACCGCCACTGCTTTGTAATTTTTATTATTATTACAATAAATAATAACAATAGAAAAATAATGTTTTGGAATCATTCAGCTTTATAGCCAGTTTATTTTTTATTTATAGATTTTTTTATATAAATAATAGAATATTTGTGTGACGGGAGTTAATTAATTCAATAATTAGAATTAAACCATATTCCGCATTCATTAAGCAACTGTGAATAATAAATTTTGAAATTTTGCCACACTGCATTTAACTTTGATATGCACAAAAAGCATTTTGTGCTTATCAAAGTTAATTTTAATATTACAAATATTATTTTATATTCACTACTTATGCAGTATCATACCATTATACTGTTAGCAATTACCATGTAACTTTATTTATAGTAATTATACATAAGTATTCTACACTTAATTTCAACAAAAATTATCTCGTAAATCTCACAATAATTAAAAAAACAACAACTAAAGAATATGTTACATAATATTTAATATGTTAGCGAGATGATAATAATTTTTCTATACAATAGGGCGGGCGGAGCTACCCCGCGCGTCCCTTGATCCCTTTGGCAGGCTGCGCGTACGTCACTTTACGATCGGCCACGTAACTGAGATAAACAACAATAATAGCGATATTAGTGAAGTATAGTGTAGTGTTATTCTCAAATTATTTCCTGTACTAGGTAAGTAATGCAGATGCAATATATTTTATTCTTAGCTTAGCGTTTGTGTAAAAGCATTGCAATGGACGCGACTGTTTTTTTTTTAATTTAACTTCATTCAATTTAATTTGCGAATTTTGATGTATAAATAAACGAATATGAAGAATTCACGTAAAATTCTTGAGGATAATTTATTCCATGACATTTAAAATTTATTAAAAAATATAAGCAAGGAGTAACTAACAATTATTAAGGCATACATTAAGAATTAAAATTTGGTGACAATGTTCATTTTATTACAATTTTTATAAAGCAAGAACCGTGGGCGGTTTTGACTTAATGAATAATAAATATTATGGATTTATGGCTACAAAATTTTAGGCAAACATAGCTTATCTTTGCAAGAAACGCTATAACTACGAGTACTAATCTTTAATAAAGCAACGAACAGTAAGCAGAATTTCTAAAAATACAATTTTTAGTAACAACTTTAGTTGATATTAAATACAATTTCACGTTTTAATAATGTTATGATAAATTAAATATGAAATATTTTTCTAATGTAGACTGCATTTTTCAATAAAAATATATTAACATCATATATAGCAATCTTTCTTTTTATACATTCATTTATTTTAAATTCCAATATATTATTTTGAGTTGACTTGTTTTTTTTTCATTTTATTCAAGTTATATATATTGTATTATATGATAAACAGTATAATACAATTATTATAAGTGTATGTTACTTTATTGAATCTCTATTTTATTCCTTTGTTTCTCAAAACACTATGCGTTGTACCTACTAGTTACTTTATTAAAAACTTGACAAATAGGAATAACAAATTGGCCAAAATGTCTTATACGCGTGCGCAGCAAAATCTATTGGTAATTTATGTAAAAATGCATAAGCATCCTATCATGATTTGAACATTCAATATTTATATCCATATTGAACATGTATTTTAAATCATGATTATATAAGAAAGAAAACTGTGATATAAAACTGTGATAATATTATTTAATTACTATTATTGTTAATAGTTATAATACAATTAAAGATTTTAATAGTTATATTGCATTAACAGTCAGATTAAACTCGGACAAAAATAAAAACCAGTCATATAATTAAAATATTCTCGTAACGCAAACATAATTAACATTACGAATATTGTAAAAATATTGATATAACAAAGGTTTTTGCAATTTTATAAAACGGGCTATCGATAAATGCCGCTTGCATTTATCGATAGAGATGATAGAGAGTCGGATACTATTCAAACCAATAAAAAGAGTATTATGTAATACAATATTTTTTTATATAAATATTATATAACTTCCTTATATTTTTATATATGTAAGTTATTTAAGTAAATACTGAAATTCGAGAAAACGTTTGATTTCTTTAAATAAGACTTAGAATTAAAGAAATTATATCTATTTTAAGAATAATATAATGGTGTATAAGGTTAGGATTAGGTATTATATAATAATTATTATTATTTATTAATAGACTAAAGTATGCTAATATTTCGGACTAAACGAATCACAACCACATGATCAGTAAATTATTAAAGAAAACTTGGTATTTATTAATATACATAAAAGTAAATAAAAATGAAAGACATCATTCGCCGTATTTCTGTTTCTGTGCATGTTCTTAATTGTGTCTTTTTTATTAAAGGTTCATGTTAAATAAATAAATGTTTAATTAATTGGCTTTAATGATATTAAATATTTAAAAAAGAACCTTCTGCGGTAGGTCGCAAGTATCGGCTCATATATCCGCTATCCTTAAGAGTATGCGGGTGTTATTAAAATATGTATATTTTAGTTTCACTAAATACATCACCCTTTAATTTTCTGATTCTAATATATTATATTTATAATTAGATAATTTTATTATAATGATAATAAAAAAATAGGCGAAGGTGAAGAATTCTGCGGAGGGTGGGGCACGAAGATATGTTAATAAGAAAGGAGTGTCTTAATACTTGATTCCCAGGTTCCGTCTATTTAGCAGCTATGTATGTGCGGGACACAGCGTGAAGATAAAAAGGCTCACGTTAAGATATTCGTTAAATATTTAAACCAATATTTTAAATATAATTTAACAATTACATGAACGTTGCGAATACGTCAAAGCGTCTGTAACAGCAATGTGGTTTCTTCTCCTTACCTATTATTTCCTTGTATTTTTATTAGTTTCAATGTATGTTTATTAATGTAAATGTAAATTTTGCAACTTTAGCTACGGATGAATCATATTTTGCATACTTTTGAATCTGATGCAACATTTTCAAAGCGTGAACCTGATGTACTTGCCAGGAAGACCATAATAACAAAAAGAATACTTATTTTTTGTACCTTCTTCAGTATTTTGTAAATTCGATAAAAATCAAATTAATAAACTAAAGGACGAGTACTAATCTTTAATAAAGCAATGAACAGTAAACAGAATTTCTAAAAATACAATTTTATAACAATAATTTCAAGATATTAAACAATCAACATATTGTGGAAAGAATACTTTATTTGTGCAACAGAAAAAAAGGTAATTGTCTTTGTTGTATTTATTATGTTTCTATAAAGTATAGAAAATTAAAAGCAAATTGAATTTTCATAATGTTTTAAAATGTTTTATTAAAGACTCTAAAGAGTAACTAATTTCACACTTTAATATTAGATAAGAAATTTATATAAAAGTAAAGTTGTAATTTTTATGTATGTTACTTAATAACCACGTACAAACAAAAAACTAAATCGTTTCTTGTAACGACTAAAATGCTTCTTCTTCACCACTTATGCTGCACTAAAATGCCTCTTCTAAATGAAACTGTTTGTAGCTTTTTCTTGAACCCATACATATATATACAATTTTTACCTATAGAACAATTTTTGTGTTTGTTATTGATTGAGCAATGTCGTTTTTTTTTGGGAAAGGAGCAGATGAAAATAAGAAAGGGAAAGCTAAAGTATTTTTAAGTCAAGATTTTGGACTGTATGCGATGAAAATATTATTTTCGTAGCGATTTGAAAACTTGAAAATTTGACATATGTAACTACCTAAGTATCTAATTTCTTTTCAGCTTCAGGATAGGCAGAGGGAACTATCTAAAATGATATACAATAATTAATTTGTGTACGTTGTTTGTTATATTTGGAAAGGGAGAATCATTTAATCAGCTGACACCCTTCTTTAAAAAATATATCTATCTTCGTTATATAATTGTAACTTATACATTGAATAAATCTCAAATGGTTAACTGCAGTTTAAAAACGATTAACTTTGTAGGTAGGATATAATAAAAACATGCATTCATTTATTTATATTCTATACTAAAATACTATAAGATGTATCTAAAAACAATTTTTCCCATGATTGCTGCCGTTAAATTAAATTACAATTGAAAACGATAACCGTCGAAAGCGTTAATACCTATTCTAAATTAATTTTCACTCACTTGTTAACTCGTTAAAGTTTCACCATTAATGTGTTCCGGACACGGCTGATGCAGGTAATTTTAGTGATTTTTCCTTGTGAGTGCAATATACATTGTTATGAAGTAACGGGAGATATTTTACTACACATTCATTAGAGCAAAGGCTAATATTTGTTGTAATCTTATAAATACTGGTGACCGAAAGTGGTATTTACGAGATAAAATAGCTTAAATGTATTATTTTAAGCAAATATACCATGAGCATCTGATGTAAGAATAATCTAAATAAAAAATAGGTTTGGAAATCCTATTATTATTTTTTACACAAACATGCTTAAAAAATGAAATATAAAATAATAATACACTTTAAAATTATTAATTAATTTATTTAAATGTTTCCAAACACTAAAGTTTTGAAAAAGAAGCTATATAATTATTACAAAGATTTTTTCTCTAATAAAAAAAAATCAGATAAAAATGATGTCCATGTTAGCAATATGAATTAATGTAACTTATTTTAAGAGTACCTACCTATTAGACAGAATTGATATTATGAAAGTAATTAACCTGAGTAATGCACTGATTTGTTAAAATAAATAAAATTTAATAAAAATATACCAAATATATTTCTTGAGATAATAATAAAAGATATAGGTATTTGTAAAATAAAGGACAAAAAATGTCTATTTAAGGATCATATTATGAGTTTTTTTCTGAATTTAAATTTTAAAAGCCAGAAGCTACCGACTTTTTGATGTTACTGTTGAGGATGCTTTTGTTAGTAACCCTCCGATGCACACCGGGCTCGTCCGACCCGGCACAGCTCATCCGTACCATTGTGCCTTTCTACTTATCGGGATAATCCGAACATAATTACCTGTTTTGCGAAACTGTAATTACAGAAAAAACAACTTTTACTTCATAGTAACCGCCAAACAAACAATACAGTGCGAAATCGACAGCTACTGCACATTGTGAAATTTATTCTACTGACGCAAATATAGAAAAAAAAATGAGTCTGCTTTATGTAACACTCGTGTACGTATCTCGAATGATGCTTATTTCGATAATATTCTAAAATGACATATACAAAAGTTATATTTTAAAGTTATTAAATATATTTCCCACAAATATGTATAATATACCGCGTTAGTAAAACTGCAAGTGCTTTAAAGAATTAAGTGTTAACCACTCTATAGTACTCGGGGTAAAAGCCGTTTAGTTTAACGAGTAGCCACTAGAACAATATAATAATCATGAACAAAATTACAAGTAGCACTCAGCTTTATGCCAAAAAGATGTCAGTTTGCTCGCAAGAACAATAGTTCATTATTTTAGTACATTTGTTGCGATTATTCCGTTTTCTTTTCCTTTTCTTTATACTTTGTATATGATTTTTGAGAGCTCTTAAAACCGCAAGGGATGGCGCTGTACTTGAAATTTCATTTCGCATTGAACAAAGCGTGTGAAAAATATTTCTTAAAGATATTAATATTATTTTCTTTTATAAATTAAATTATACGTTAGTATTTAGTATTATATATAGTTTTACGAAATAAATTTGTATTTCGCATGAAAGTAATTATGTCTACAAATTACTACAATACAGTGATGCGATTTTGTCTATATTTAGGTCTAATAAAATATTTTAAAACAAAAATTTCATTTTGTTTCAGATAATGATAATATAAATACTAAAAAATGGAAATGCAATCTCTGCCGGCATCTTCCAGTAAGTATCTTGTTATATATATAGGTATTGAGCAGGTATAACTATTAATTTATCTGTCTAGCTTTACAAACGTTAGTAATGTGTATTTTAACGAGATGACATGTCACAGCTAATTTGATATTCCCACGAGCGCGGGCGCATCTGCTTCAACTCTCACCCCGGACCCTCTGCAAATTAGTCTGATAACGATACTAGTTACTTTCCCAAAATGATCCGTGCGTCAGCGATCTAATTATCGTATTAGTGTGCTTGTTGTGTGTTGTTTTTTAATTGAATATAATATGTACTTGTTTAATTAGTTTTTGTTTTGAAATTTATCAGATTGTTGAAATTAGACATTAGTACGTTAGTACAAAATTTTTAGCATCTCTATTTTTAGCATCATTTTATTATATTTATGAATAAGTAAATATCATATTTATTCACTATTTGTAAGAAATATTTTTTATTATATTGATTTAGAAAACTTACAAACATTTTAACGTCGTGGGACTTAAACGGATTCCATGAGGCGCGGGATCAAATCCCGTTACGTTTAAATTTTTATACGTTTTCAAAATAAATAACACTTTAAAAATAGTAAAAACTTTCGTTATTTTGTACATTATATTGTTAAAAGAGATAAGACTTATATATAATATTGTATCGTAAATTACGATTGATATTTGCGTGGGAAATGTATAGTATATTGTAGTAATAACTTTGGAAGCACATCCCGCTTCCTATCACTATTAATTAATAGTCGGTTCCAAGTAACCCTGCATGAATTCATGAATGCGAGGTAGATGTCACGCGATGTTACAGCACAGGTGACCACTCGCACGGCGTAATAGCTATCAATAAATAATAACGACATGATTGATAACTTAACATCGTTTAGAACAGCAAAATGTACCTAGTATTTTATTTACATTTAAAGAAATGTAAATTAATTGCAATATATTATAATAGGCCAAAATTATTCTAATGACGTGAGTGTGTGTGTATCACTATGGATATTGTAATATCGTTAATAATCTTTTTATTGAGGGATAAATTGTTCCCAGGCCCCACTTCTCCACTTCTTGGCTTTTGTCCTTTTTATTGTCTATAGTGAAGAGTTTTGTGAATCTTTTTTCACCATCTTATATTCGACACCGCGTTTCCTGCCTCGCAAGTGTACGTATTCATGTGCACCGTTTTATTCGGAATCTCTTATTGTATAGAAGTGCCTTTGTGCCTTTTCGACTATGGCCGTGTTTGGAGGTGTATTAATATAGCTATATTATCTGCTCTCACTAAATGGTTTGTTGTGCCGTGGGATCGTATTGAGGATAGACGAACAAAGCAGATTAAAATGTACGAATTTTTTAACTTATTTCTACCTTTCTATAAATAACTTGTAATGAACGTAACATGACTATTGACTTGTTACGATTTCTTTACTTAAATTTCGCTTAATGGAACAGCAATCAGAATTCCACGATAAAGTTTATATGTATGGATTAACATGCTCCATTGCTTGTCTATCTACCAGTGAAAGTCAAATCAATTTTTGGAAATTATCTTTTACAAATAGAAAGATAGACAGACATATAGGTATATACATATAGGTATAGCGAGGTAGAAAGACTACTACTAAGTACTAAGACCACTTTCCGTTAAAGTTTTAAGACCAAGCGTGTTGACTGACAGAACTCAATATTGAAAACCGAAACGTAAGTGTGGGCTTACGCAGACACGCACGCACACTCACTCCAGGCCATTTCACCTCGATGGCCTCAAAAAAAAGAATATAAATAAATAAGTAATCTAAAATAAGTAATCATTAAAGATATCAAAACATTGATTTATTAATTGAGTCTGTTAATATATTGTGAATAAAAGCAGAGTTTTTATCTGCCTGTTAGTTTGTTCGCGAGTCACGCAAAAACTATTGGACAGAATTGAATGAAAAATTGGTATGGTAATAGCGTAGTTGAAGAGACTTAATTTATGGGTTTCATTCCGATTTGTATTGTATAATATAACCAATATTAAAATACAAGCGCAAAACTATGTATTGAATAAATTATCCCGTATATAAGTGGGCCAGTTGTTAGTAATTTAATAACTTTTATGGTTGTATAAAGTTAATTATTAACTACATTTTATGCGGTCATAGGCAAAATGTTTAATCCTTATATAGGCACATATTTATGATAATCGCCTCAATCTTATAACAAAAAAAAATGTCACAAATGCACCGCAAATGATGAATGATTTGTTGGGGCTTGTCCTACCTAGGGCGGAGCCTTAAACCCGACCCTATTTCAATAACAGTGGAATGTTACATCCTTATATGTCACCACGTGGCAATAAATTTATGTCCACTAAATAAATTACGTTAGCAACGTCACAACCAGTCTCTAAAAACTATTCATCATAAGATACACTTTAAATGACGCCATGGAGACACTACTGAGATTATTTCTACCACGTATGGCTAGAATGTCTTTGAAGAAAAAAATAGCTTAAAAAAGTGATATTTACAATAATTTTATATTCATAATTTATACTATTTTTGTTGCGTTTAATACTTTTTGTTTCTTGTATTTTTTTAAACAGGTCGTATTTTGTACGATGTCCCTTGTGCGGTGTGTCGTGATCATTCTTCAGGGAAACATTATGGAGTGTTCGCATGCGACGGCTGTGCAGGATTTTTTAAGCGATCAGTCCGACGTGACCGCCGCTATGCCTGTAAGGCAAGAACTCCTGGGGCTTGTGTAGTCGATAAAGCTCATCGAAATCAATGCCGTGCTTGCCGTTTAACTAAATGTCTCGATGCTGGCATGAATAAGGACGGTTAGTAGAAACAAAGTATTTAATATATATATATATATATATATATATATATATATATATATATATATATATATATATATATATATATATATATATATATATATATATATATATATATAAATAAATAATTGTATAATAATTATAGAATATTGTTTTAGCGGTGCAACATGAAAGAGGCCCTAGAAATTCAACAATACGTCGACAAATGGCTTTGTTTATGAAAGATCCTGCGATTCCGCCAACAGAAATTTCTTTACCACCTCCATCTTTAGATTTAGCTGTTCCTAAGCATAATTTACTCCCACCTCCACCTTCAGTGCCGCTGTTTCACGCGTACCATTCTTATAATAGATTTAGTTTATTAACTTCCCCGTTATCATCTTGCCATTTAAAAGCACCATGTACTCCTACTATAATGTCTCCTCTTCTAAGCCCTTCTGATCCAGAAGCGATGTGCGAAGCTGCTGCTAGATTATTGTTTATGAATGTAAAGTGGGCAAAAAACGTTCCAGCTTTCGCATCATTATCTCTTTCGGACAGACTTTTACTACTTGAAGAATCTTGGCGAGATCTTTTTATAATTGGATCAGCACAATTTTTATATCCGCTAGACTTAAAAATTTTATTGGATACAAAAAAGGTTAAAATAGATTCTAAGGAAATAGAGCATTTTCAAACAGCTTTGGCTGAATTTTTGAAATATCGCCCAGATAGCAATGAATATGCCTGCCTTCGGGCGATAGTTCTATTCAAAACAAGCTTTACAGATAAATTAAATACAGTAAATCCATGCCAAGCTAATTTGGAAATGAAAAAACTTCAAGATCTCCCTGCAGTTGCTGCTTTACAGGACCACTCACAAATAGTACTTAATGAGGTATAAAATATAAATTAATTTATTGCATAATTATGTCCTTAAAAATATATATGATAAATATTCTTCGTCCTTTTTCTTAGTTTCACGCTGTATCCCACACATGGTAGGGTAGGCAGAGGGAACTTGGGAACCTAATGTTAGAGTGTTTTACACCCTGTTCCACTTCCGGTCCCCACTTTCCGCCGAATTTTGAGCGCAAGGCAACGCTTTTCGCCTTATTAGACTAATATAATGCTATTAATATTATATTTCAAATGTATCTTAAGCCTTATTTTTTATATTTGTTGTATACAGTACACATCGCGCATTTATCCTCTTGACGTCACTCGTTCAAGCCAGCTGCTTCAAGTTTTGTCTATTGTAAGAAGAATTTCTGGTGCTACAATTGTAGAATTATTTTTTCGCGCTACTATTGGCGATATTCCTATTGAAAGGATAATCAGTGATATGTACAGAAGCGGTAAAGAAATTTCTTAGACATAATTAACATGAACGAGAGATGATAGCAAATCAAATTAGCTAAAAATAATTTACATCAATTGTATTTAGAAAGTTCTAGTCAAAATTGACATGGCGTTTATTAATCGATATGTTTGGTATGAATAAATTATCGCGCCTTTGATTGACCAAATTAAGCACAGGTGCTATTTTGTAATAAGAATATTATGTGACAGTATTTTATTGTATCGTAAAATTATTTCAGGTGAAATATACGTAGCATTAAATATTTATTTGTATAAAACAATTATATGCCACATTTTTAACCTTCCCATGATTCTTATGCGTAATTATACAACGTACATGTATCATGTACAACTAATAATTTTATAGGCACCATATAATATGTTTTGAACATTTTAAATTAGCTATAATTTAAAATGCCTTCTAAATTTAAAAAACTCTTGAGATAATTCATTCTATTATAGATATCTATACCACAGTAATATTTGTTTAAGACTTAGGTATACTTGTCTTTTGAAAAATGCTAATTTATGATAGCCTTAATATTATCTTTTCAGATCATTTATCATTTGCTTGTGCCTAATTATTAATCGTTTGACCATGATATTTTACTATATGTAATCTTTGTTACTTCTATATTTAAGAATTCCCTATATGTATAATTTAATCTTTAAGGATAAAAATAAATTTTGACAGAAAATAATTCAAGTGTTGCTAGGTACAAGCTTTATTATAAAATGTTTGTCAAACTTTATAATGTGAACCTATAAATAAATATATATTATTGGTATTACTTAATTAATTTTATTTTTGTATTTACCATAAAAAAAAAAACAAAATATACTAAAATCTTGTTCATAAAGATTTGTTAAGGAGTGTCATTACTTAATTATAGTTTGAATTAAATTTGCGTTAAACTTTACATTTGTAGGTACAACAAATAAAAGAAATTATAACGCTTAGAATGAACAAGGGATATGAATAATAAAAATATTTAAATATAGTTAAAGTAAAAAATTCGTGTCTATACATTGAATCTATTTACGAAACAAATAATGTAGAGGGGACTAAAATAACGGTCTGGGCAGGACTTAGGCTATATTTATTTCGAATACTTTCATTCCTGATGAAGAACATTAGGGGTCGAGAAAAAATATAAGAAATAATTAAATACATCCATAATAAAAATTGTAGAAGGTAGTCAGCATTATACAACAGTATATTAAAAATGAAGATCTGGAATATCTGATGAACAATCTTAACAGTCCAGCTAAACTATAAGAAATATTGAGATGTTGTCTTAATAAAAGTTATTAAGTGTGGTGAACATTTGGCATTAACATATCAAAATCAAACATCTGGAACATCTCATGAACAATCATAACGGTCCAGCTAAAGTATAAGAAATAATGAAATTCTTTCTTAACAAATATTATTTAGGGTGGTGAGCGTTTTGTATTGACATATTGAAATCGAAGATCTGGAACATCTCATGAATAATCATAACGGTTCAGTTAAAGTATAAGAAATAACAAAATGCTGTCTTTACAAATGTTATTAAGCGTGGTGAGCCTTTTGCATTGACATAATAAAATTTAAGATCTGGAACATCTTATGAATAATCATAACAGTCCAGCTAAAGTGCAAGAAATAATGAAATAATGTTTTAACAAAAGTTATTAAGTGTTATTAAGTCGACGCATCATACGCGGTAGAGAAGAAACCATTTTATTGTCATTTTCGTGTGTCAAGGTTTAAGGGAAAAGCTACAATATTTATTTAAGTATTTTGCTTAAGTTCGGCTGTCGTTAAAATCTGTTTATTTTTTATAAAACATCATCCTAAAGTAGTGATAATGAACACAATGAGGTGGTAGAATGAAAAATTGGGTGTGGTTGTGTCAGACAAACAGTGCGTGTTATACGTTAATACGTTTATGTAATTGCTTATATTTTTTAAAATTTTTATGAAAAATATAAAATATATAAAATAAAAGTAAAAATAATCTAAAAAAGCTAAAATTCTTTAATATGTAAAAAAGGGTCTACAATGAAACAATGTTTAAGGAATCACTCGCGTAAGTATATAATTTTAAACATTTTTTTCAATTAATTCGGAATAATCAGGTTAAATTTATTTCATTTAAAATGAGTATCAATCGCGAAAATCAAAGATATTTTTAAGTAGTTAAGGGCGTTAGCATATTAAATGACCTTTTTGCGAAAAGAGATAAAGTAATAAAAATTATAATAGTACACGAAAAATGTTAGCGACGCATCCTACGTAAGGGAGGGGAAAACGCCGCTATACTTGTATTGTGGTTATTTTCAAGCGTATAAAGATTCGTAATTAGTACAACTTTTGACTCGGAGGCGTCAAAATCTGTGAGCTGCATATAAAATATTGGTTATAAGTGAACAAAAAACGGTATTAGAAGAAAAAAATAGTGTGGTCAGATGCTGCTCTTTGCAGAGGATACACAGTACATCCTAATAGTGGTAATGATACTATTTGGGCGTGGACCAACTTCAGTTTCTTCTTTAAAAACTATTGATAGTGTAGAAATTCCTTTATTTCAAGAAACTTGCCGGGCACTTTGGCTACTTGAAGACGATATCCGCTGGGGCCACAGTCTTGAGGAATCTTACCTCAGTGACAGTCCCAGTAGTTTAGGGGAGTTATTTGCTATAATGTTACTAGCACTTTTATCACCATGGAACCGTTTTCACGGGTTGACTACTATAGTTTGAGAGCGAATTTATACAAGAACAAAGACAAATATTTAGACAGGTAGTCCAAAGAGCCTTAAATAACGAAGGAAAGCTGTTCTTAGATGCTCCAGAATGCACTGGAAAAACCTATCTGGCAAGGGCAATTCTAGATACATTGCGACGACAAAAGATAAATTGCTCTGCTTGTATTGCTGCCACATTACTTACTGGACGGCACACACAATGTTTAAAATTCCAATGGATTTGAATAGAACACATGAACACCAACATGAGAAAAAGCAGTAAAAAAGTCGTGTCTCTACATTGAATCTATTACGAAAAAACAATGCATGAAGCTTAAAATAAATAATAGAATAGGTACGTCTGTCACAAATTTTGTCTGTCTGTCTGTCTGTTTATTTGTCCTTTTGTCGCATGTCAGCGTGGTGTGCATTTTACATTGACATTTTAAAATCAAACATCTGGAATTTCTCATGAAAAATCATAACGGTCCAGCTAAAGTACAAGTACTAATAAATTGTTGTCTTAACAAATGTCATTGAGCGTGGTGCGCATTTTGCATTGACGTAAATCAAATATCTGTAACATCTCATGAACAATCACAACGGTCCAGCTGAAGTATAAGAAATAATAAAATGCAATGCTTTACAGTAAAAGTAATGTCATTTTAGCAAAAATTCTATTACAAAAACTACCATATTTGCAATAATAAATAACATATTTCTACATCATTATGCAAGGGAAATTTAAGGTGCGGAATGTAGTTAAAACTCAGGTGGTTTTTCTGGAGTAAGTCTAATTCTACGCGGGCGAAGCCGTGGGCAAACAGCTATGTAATAAAAAGGTACTTAAACAATGTAAATTATTTTCCAATAGAAATTTTTTCAAAGTAATATTTTCTGAACAAGTATTTTATATATTATCCTTACTTTGTTCTGTTTCAAATAATGTCAAATATATATATTATTCTGACAAATGATTTTTAATTGATTTAGTAATACTCCGTAGTTACGGACACACTGAGCTGAGACTTTCTCCTACTTTAAAAAAATATTAATAATTTAGACCACTAACATCGATTTTAAAAGGTTTTTTAGACTAATTTCTCTTGTAGTAGTTCTAATATTACGATTACCCACCAAAGTGAGGATATTTTTAAAATATTTATTGTCATAAATTTTTGGATTTTATTTGAGACATTTAAAATTATAGCTGGAGACACAATATAAACATTCATGATTTTGTATTTTCGTATCACGTAGTTTTAGGCAGCAAACACCAAATAATACAAAAACATTGATCAATAGTCGGTGAAAAAAATATACAAAATAAACTAATTTTCTGCCAGCCACACTATATAACATAAAACAAGGCATGTAGACTGTCCCTCATAATTTTATTTAAAAACAAATAAGTAGAAAATGAAATATCTTTATTATGCAACTTTTAAATATTTAACAGGTAACAGGAAACTAGAAATCGAGATTTTTATTAAGTAGTTTAGAGTTGAGTTGAGTATTATAAGCATTACATATAGTAATTACTGTACCCTTAGTTCTGTACGTTCGTTGAAAAAACCCATAACGTAAGTCAATACGTATACCGTGAGCCGTGACATGTGTGCGCTTCGTTTATATTGTGCTTAAATCCTCGATTAATCTCCAACTTTTATGAGCTTTTGTTCACCCCCATTCATTTTTTTTTACTTAGACTTGTTTTGATAGCAATTCTTTACAAATGCTTTTATAGAATTAAACTTTAAAGCGACGAAATTGAGTCTATATTCCTTTAATCGGATAACTACTCATAATTTTTGGAGTTTTTGCCCTATTTTTATACAAATAGGATTGACTTTGCGATGAGAACTAACTTCGCGTGTACCCGCATTAACTTTAAAAGTTTAGTCTTTCGGTCACGTCAGTCAATTTGTGTATTGTCATTTTGACATAATAGCAATGCCATCCCTTCGGATTTATTGGTCCAAACTCTATGAAAGCTACCTCGAATTTTGACAAATTTGTACTTTGCATCCTTGTCGATCACTTTATAACATAATAAAAAGAGAGGGGACAGGGACAATTATTAAGTATGAAAAACTTACTTATCAAAATATGGTCTGATTATTAAGTGATTTTAACGGAATATAATAGGGTGACAGTCTATTATATTTTTGGCAGATACATTGCATACACTTATATAATAATAATAATTTCTGAAGTTCTTTTATTCAATATTATAAATACTCACGCAGCTATTGGATTTTTTTACAACTTTTGCCGTCTTTACTACCTAGGTTATAAAAAAAACTTTTTTTTAAATACGACTATTTTTACAAGCAATATCAAATAAAGTCTCATAAGATTTAAGTTTTGGTTTATTGTTATAACAGAACGGCTGCTGATAATAATATAAGACGCAAATTTTGTATGAATATACGTACTTAATAATTATAAAATAAAAGAAAGAGCGAAACCGTGCGGGGACCACTTAGATAATAAAATATAAAGTTACAAATAGTTTATATTTACCTAAACGAATTATTTCTCTTTACCTAGACTGTCGATTATATAAATATTATACTATATGGTATTGATTAGAAATTTTATTACGCTAAGAAAAGACAATCTATACTAATTATAAAGTGGAAGAGTTCGTTTGTTTGATTGAACACACTAATCTTAGAAAGTATTGGTTCAATTTGATTTTGTTTTGATTTATCGAGTAAGGGCTTATGCTATAATAATACATTACGATCTATAAGAGTGAACATCCGGCGATCTCAACAAATGCGATCGTTGCGCGTGCGTTGGTGGTACGCAAAAACCATGTAAGGCGCATAAGTCTATCTCCCAAGGACCATACCCACAGCACCCACTTATGTTTTACAAATTATAAAAAAATATAGGGTTATTTTAAAACTGTTTTAAGCAATATAGTTTTATTCCTTATTAAAATAAAAAAAGGACGTGTGTGCGTTTATGTATATCAAAATTGCCTTCACGACATATATATAAAATGGATATGTTAGCAGATATCCCAATTTTAAAATAAAACATGCCAGAGATCGTTGCGACAAGCCTGGTATACGGATGCCGTACGATAGGCCCAGCTTGCGAGGCACTGAGGCGCTTACCTATAATACCAATTATCATGATTAAACGCGTTATTCTCAGAACATACTGGTTGGCATTGACAAAAATCTTTTTGTCAATTCTAATGATAAAGAGAGTTACATCAAAATGATTTACTTACGGTAAAACAGACGTTCTAAATATATTGACTATATTGCAGAAAAAATATTTTGTCAATAGAATACAGTACTATCTGTGTTTGCATGTTGAATGGCGGAATTCAACGTCACGTTTTGCCATGTTACGAGGACAAAGAAATAATCCTCGAGTGAGGATCGAACCCACAACCTGTTACACGTTTATGCCCCTGCGCCACGACAGGCCTTTAATAATTTATATACATAATAAATTTTTAAAGTACAATAGTTACGTACACTAGCTAACGCGGTACACTAGTAGCTACGCGCCCCGGTATAAGGTCCGCTAGTCGAACATCGTACCACGCTCGACGCGACAATCTATCTTTAAAACGGATGAATTCATTTAATTGAATAACGAATAATAGTGCATCGTTTAGAACAGTTTAAAAAATTGCCCATTTTTTTAAAACATTAAAATGGTTGTCCTTACGAGATAAACGTATGTTGTCGCGGACCATTTTTAAAATTTTTAAAGGTGAACAGTTCCAACATACATGCTTTTTGACTACCTTCAACAGTTTACGCAGCGCACGCGTGGAACTTCTTCGCTGTTTTTTTCATCTTTTTTTTTAATTTTGTATGAAATGAACACCTATAAGACGGTAATAATTTTTATCTTTACTATTAATTTACATTTTCTGTTTTTACTGGAAGTTCTTACTTCTTGTTAAATTTCACAAATTCTAGGTCTGTGCGAGAAATAGTACCTATATAAGATTTGATTGCCCGGCGAATTCTGTTGACAAATTTAAGTTTGCAGATATGGTCATAGAGATATTATCTTTTATAGAGCTCTTATCTTTTGATTGTGCTTATAAAGAAGCTTGATTTTTCCGGGCCCCCAAGGATAGATTGAGCTTACTGAATGGTACCTTAACGCGATCTCAAAATAAATAGTTTTGACAGACGGACAGTGATCTTATAAGAATTCCATTTTTACTTTTTTGAGATACCAAAAAGAATATTTGTCACCATTTAATTGAAAAAAAATTATTAAAATATTTTTAGTGAAATGGATTACAAAAATTAGTTTAATATTAATTTAAATTAAATTTAATATATATAGTTAAATTATTTTAATATAATTAGACATTCTCACTTTAGTAATGTATACCCGTTGTAGGCTGGTCGCTGCTTTTAACACGTAGGCTATTAAATTCTTATTGATATAGGTACTATCGAATCTTAATACCACATAAATACTATAATACTATTACAAAATTAAGTAAGTATCATTTTTATTTGCAACTTTTCTGAAATACTTTTTATTAGAATATTATAGTGAAGAACTTCTTTTTTAATATAATTTTAGATTTTTTATATAATTTAATCTTTTATTATATCTATTTTTTTAATAATTACTATTAACACATCTAAGACAATGTATATTATATTTGCTGCCTAAAACACAGAAATCGGCGAATATAGTCCACTTACTATCAATAGTGAGAGAATTAACAAAGTCAATAAAAAATACCTAGGTTCTATTCTTGACAGCCAGCTCAGCTGGGTACCGGATATTGAAAGTATTAGAAGTAAATTAATTTCCCTAACTAGAGCACTCAGTCTACCATTTTTACGGAAACATTTACTAAAGTACTCGTCCGATTTCAAGGATTTTTTTTTGTACATAGGCTATATTTGATTTCGAATACTTCCACACCAGATGCAGAACAGCACCGGTCCAGGTAAACTATGAGAACAAAAGATGTAGAGAGTGATGAGCATTTTACAATGAAATAAATTAAAATTGAAGATCTGAAACATCTGATGAATAACCATAACAGTCCAGCTAAACTATAAGAAATGTTGAAATGATGTCTTAACGAAAGTTATTGAGCGTGGTAAGCATTTTGCAATGACATATTAAAATCGAAGATATGGCACATCTCATGCACTATCACAACGGCCAAATATCTTATAGTATCTTATAGTTAACTATAAGATATAATTAAATACAGCATTACTTAAATATTGCACCTTGACGAATATTTTTTATTGACATAAAAAAATAAAGACATGGAATATCTGGTAAAGAAATATAAATTATAACAGTAAATAATAAAATTGTGACTTAGTTAAAGGTGTTCATTATGATGGGTAATTTTTATTTAAATTGCTATATTAAAATAGTAGAAAAAGGGTATTTGCACATTTAATATTATTATATAAAAGGATGCAAGATAATAGAAAGTAATAATAGAATATCTATTATTTTTAAAATTCGACGTGATTTTAAATTTGCCGGTCGACGCATCATGCATGACGGAGGAGAAACCACGTCAGTTTGTCGTTTAGCTAAAGTTCTTCAATTTGATGGACAATTTTAATCATTAATACTGTGTTAAAGCGGTAAAAGGGGTTTTAAATGAAACAAACAAATATATATATATATATATATATATATATATATATATATATATATATATATATATATATATATATATATATATATATATATATATATATTTTTTTTTTT
>DWMZ01000240.1:0-27886 GCA_018249855.1 Eueides tales michaeli
AAAATTAAAGGATGCCATCAAAGAAAAGCGGCGAGGAAAATTGACAAAGGGTGTGTTGCTCTTGCAAGACAGCGCGTCGGTTCACAAGAGCAGAATTGCAATGGCTGCTCTGCGCACGCATGTGTTCGAATCCCTAGTTCACCTATCCTACAGTCCAGACCAGGCTCCAAGAGACTTTTTTTATTCCCCAATTTAAAAAAAGACTTAAGGGGAAGGAAATTTGCCGACGACAATGAGGTAAAGGAGGCAATTTCGGCCCATTTTGACGGAATATATAAAACATATTTTTATAGTGGTTTAGAAAAATTGATTCATAGGTCTAGTAAATGTATTGAGCTTAAGGGTGGTTATATTGAAAAGGAAAATCGGTTTTGTTGTTTTATTTAATTTAGATACCTTTCATTCCATGAACTTTTGGACTTCCCCTTGTATCTTGCTTCATTTTTTGAACAATAAGTATTTTTTCTGCCTTTGAACGGAGGAGTTCCCCAAAACAACCTGGTTTCTATTCCTGCTGTTTCTTCTAAATAATAATGACATAATTATAAGCGAATCCTAGCATACATTGGTATGCAGATTATAATACAGTAGACGCTGTATACTACAGCCACGGAAGGGAAGACGTTGGCCTGTGCCTAAATAAACTTGTGTCTTATGAAGTGAAAGGAATGATTCAACGCAACCTCGTTGCAAGTTTTCGAGAATACTCCTCTTAAAGCCGCGCTCAATATTATCACCTTAATATTTCAAACACTGCTAGTATCGCTATCATCTGAAAATCAAAGTCAAGTTGGCCGTAAATTACTTCAGGTCAAAACACCGATTGGCCTTGTATAGGGCCCAGGTTCGTAATATATGCATGTATCAGATCGAACCATTATACATCATAAAAACAAGGCACTTTGTCTTTGAGTAGAGGCGTCTCTTTATCTTCTACTTTCATTAATTACTATAGTTATATGTTTTCTATGAATTCCCACAACCATAACCAAATGACAAGAAACTACTGGAATAGACCGTCTTAGCCGTAAATATTAGTCGTTAAATTATTTTAAAAACTATATCTATAATTATATTGAAAGTTTCAGCTAAATAAAAAAAAACAATTATATTATTACAGTTTAAAAACAACTGGATTTCAAAAAAAATATATATGAATTTCAAAGAGAAATTAGAAATACACGCCATTTGGTATTATCTAGCGAGTCTATATAGTTATTGTAATGTTGTAGGCATATGTTTTTCAAATTCAAACTCATGACAATTAATTAAAGTTACGAAGCAGTGTGGGAAAGTGAATAAAACTATATGACTACGTATTTCCTTAGGATACTTTATTTAATATTTCGTTACTATTTTAAGAGATCAAATTCTTAAATGCGTTCTCAGCACGTATACTTTTATCTAAGTATAAATATGTTTTATGATATTTATCTAAATATCAGTAAAACAACTACTAACTTAAAATCTTCAAATTTAAATTATTAGTGCAATAAGTATTAAACATTTTATAAGAGATATGTATAAAAATTTAAACACAAATTCAACTACAAAGACCATTAACAAGCCTTTAATAAATAAATTTATCTCCAATTTATATATTTTGGTTATTTTTTTATCGCTTACTTTAGTAAAATGATGTTTTTTAAAAATATATATTTTTTTGCATGGGAAAACCAAGGTGAGCGTACAGATTTATGCAGACATTTTGGAGATGTTGATTATGCATTTTATGGTTTTTATCTATATTTTATACATTTTTTTTAACTTTATGCTTGTATCTAGCATGTAGCAAGTTAGGGAGAGCGACCCTAGTGTTGAGACACTCCGCCCCCCAATTTCCATTTTCCGAATCCTTAAAGTGTTAAGTGGCGGAAGTAAATGACGCGCTTTGTCTCGACACCAGAAAGACGCAAATATTAAATATTTAATTTCCTCGAGATTCCCAATCTGACCTCTGTAAATGTAATACTTATATATATAACAAGAAATACACTCTTGTTTGCCGTTTGTACCTATGCATATATGCAATAATTTAAAGTCACCGTAATAAATTTTACTAATAAGTCTACCCAATCCATTATTTAAACCTTATTTCCATTTTTCGCTTTTAAATACAATTTTGTTTACCATTCTTGAGGTAGATATTTCTTTTATTTATAAGCTAAATATAATATTAAATAGATATCTATTTAAAATTATAATAAAGTGATATATAAAATACATATTATATTTCTGTACATACATGTCATCACATATTTTTTGTATTACAAATAGTGTCGTGATATTTTTTATTGAACAAAGAACCGATATGAATTATTATTTCCTTACTAATATTTTAATGACGCACTGTGTACTAAATAACACTATCTCGCAACACCAACGTAGGTGGTCCTCTACATTCCACGCACGAACACTTGCGGTTGCTATAAATTATGGACCATTGTAAACTCTCTGATTGTAAATGAGGATTGTAACTATTGTATTTATTTTTAAGCGACATTAGATCATAAAATTCTGTGTGTCAGCAACTTTTTATGTCAGAATAAAACAAATTATAATATTTTTTCATCTTATAACAGTAAAAACTCTGTATCGTCCAACAAATAAAATATAAAAATAATAAGAATAACAAAAAAACAAACAAAAAAAAGTAGTAAAACAGAAAAGCTCTCAATGCTTATCTTGATAATCAATATTAATAAAGGAGAGCTATGAACCACCGCGATGAACAAGGCTTTCAATTAAAATTAAAAGAATTTTATTTTTGTGAGACAAACTGACAGGGGAGTGAATATAAATTGCCTGCTGTACACAGATGATGCAGTGCTTATTGCACCATCAGAAAGCGAGTTACAGGCATTGGTTACCACTCTGAAAGAAGGGTGTGCAAATAACGGTCTAAGCCTGAATGTGAATAAGATGAAGGTTCTGATATTTGAAAGAAATGAGGAAAGGACAGGACGCAAGGTCACTGTAAATGATAAGATATTAGAATAAGGATGATGAGGATGATGAGGTCCCCCCGGAGGGCCTATATGACGACAGTCGACGCGGCAAAAGCGGGTAAAGTTTTTATAATTTTTTACGTTGTTAATAACAAATTATACGTTTTTAATTTTAGCATTTTTCTTTCCTTAAATTTAATAAATAATCGACGGCGTTATTGCTTAAATAGTGATTTCTTCCATTTTTCGCAAAGAAACAATTGTATAGATTTTGAAGAATAAAATATATACACATATTCATATACATACATTAAATAGATAAATACCTATATATGTACATACCAGGATGTTTAAAATATTTAAAACTTTATTTGTACAAATATTTAATGAAACTTACAGATATATAGAATTATGTAAACCAACCTGAGCCTGAGGTGATGTCCGAGCCGTGGCAATGGTAAGCAATGAGGCGGCGGCCGCTCTCACTATATTCGCTTCCCCAACACGAGAAAAGTTTTCGAGAGCAAGTTGGCTTAATGATCCTTTACCTATACCTATAAATGTTAAATTTATTAAACAAAATAATCTTATATATTAATACACTATAATATATAATACTATAATATAAGCATAATAATGTTTCTCTGTATTTTCTTTCTTAGATTAACATTCATTAAAGTTATTTAAAATATAAAACGAAAAACATACCACTGTACTTCACTTTACAAAGGAACAAACATCGATAGCAAATAACAGATTTTATAAAAAAGTTTAAATAAACCAAATGTTTAAAACTTTTGAAGGTTTCTTTTATCATCTTTCATACTGTCCCCCTTAACAGGGTATCCTAAAAAACCTAATGAGTGATGTTGAAAAACTACCTTCTGCTTTTCAAACGGGGATCGAGCCAGCATTCTTTCTACTTGATTCAATTATGAATGTCTAAAATATAAAGTAATGACAAATTTAATGGTTCACTACAATAGATTATATTTTCACCTTGCAACAAATGTGGTACAAGCTGCGTGTAGTGTGCCAACGCGGCCACGGTACTCAACGCCGCCGCTCGCAGCTCCGCGCGCGGCGACGACACGCAACGACCCACCGCGTCCATTACCCTGCCGCTCCATAGCTCACTCCATCTCTTTTTTGAGCATAAAATGTCAAATTTAATATAAAAGGCAGTATTTTTGCTGTGACAATAAAACATTCTTGTTTTTAAAACAATGGGGTTTTACTTTATTTGTATCCTAAGGTACCCAAAAAGAATGAGTATTATAATTATGTTTAATTAAAATCTTTACACAGCTAATAAGTTACGAATACTTTTATTTAAAGAAATTGAGATTACTTTCATGTAACTTTTATTGTTGTTGTGTGTCAAAGAATATCCTTTATACATTACAAACTACCTAGCCCAGTATTTTGTGTGTATCTGAAAAAACAGCATAAATACAAATGCAAAGAGATAGTCCAAAGTTAATTATAGATTTTTTTCATGCAAGTGTTTTGTTTATTTTAAATATAAAAGTTGTGGAATAAAACTGTGATAAAGGAACTGTGACAACAAAAATACTGAAGTGGCACAATGTTTATCTTTGTATGTTTTATCTTAAATGTGTCCATGTTTAATCAGTTACATGTTAGGAAAATAATATTGCGCCAAATAAAATAACATTTCTAGTTTCGGTTACGCGAAAAAATGTGTGTAAAAAAGTCGTAATGAAATTCTTTCCTCTTCTTATTTTGCTTTGTAAAAATATATTGACTTTTTTATTATTTTCACTATCAAATAATAAGAAACTCAATATTTTGTGTTTATACTATGAAACATTGTATTTGTATCATCGAATGTTTTGTTTGAAATCTATTATAGTTTTGTTAAAAACTACGTATATAACGAATAAAATCTATTAGCTGTCCTATCAATCATATTAAATCCTCAAGAATGTTGAAGTACCGATGTTTTATCGAATTTTGTAGTCATAGCGTGTGTATCGTAAATTCCTGTAAATCTAATCAGAAGTAATGTAAATACGATTAAAATGATGAGCTCTATATCCATACCTGCACAGGTATAGATTGGTTTTGTACGTATTGCAACAAAACGAGCAATGTAAGCATTGCATCGAGCCTGCAAGCCAGTCCTTTGCGCCCGGCCCCGCCTGCGCATCCGCTCAACACATTCGTCATCACTCTCAAGCTTTGCAATAAAGTATCCTCTGATAATTGACAATACCTAGAATACACCGCGTATCTCACGCAGCGTATTAATTCATTGAGATATCCTGTAATGTTCGTGTTTATTAGTAATAACATAAATTTTAATGTTGAAACCATTATAAGTAAGTTCTTTATATTATTGTGTCACTGCTTTAGCATGACGTGAGGAACGAGCTAATATAAGACAAACATGGTCTTAAAGAATAGAATAAAATTCTAATTACTATTAAAAATATGCAATATAGGAAGATAAAGCATTTTTATAATTGTTAAAATTATCAGTTTACATTTCCATACAGTTGCTATAATTAACGATAGGATGCAACTGCCATGGTGAAATCATGCGGTGCAAACATGTTGTAATACTGTACACTTCCAGCGAGTGTAATTTATTATCATAAACACATGGTCCAATGTACTGTATACCATTATGTCTGTAAATTATGATGATTGTATCTACAAAATATTTTACAGGTATTTTATTTTAATTTAAAACCTCAATTATTAAAGATGCAATCCTTAAATCAAATCCTTCCTGCAATCCTTGAATCATAATCACCTAAATATTTACTTAGCGCTCAATTTAATGATATGAACTAAATAAATATACTAAAGATTGTTTTTATATATACTCACCGAGCATATGGAAGTTTTTTAAGTCAATTCTTTCCAAACATGTCAACAAAATCTTCACTAAGCTCTCCATTTTGCTGCTAGTGTAATTTCTCCTGTACTCTATTTGTTTTATACACCGTAATATTATTTTGAGTATAGAAATACGCAACTGAGTCACTTCTACAGTGTCGTTTGCTGTTTGTTCAGGGTAAAGGTGATCTTTACTTAACAGGGATATTATAACCGCATCTTTACCAATGAAAGACGATAGAATCCATGACATTGTGTTATCTTAAAATGAATATGGTAATTAGTGTTATTTACTTTTCTTCAACTACAAACAAGATGTAGATGAGTTTCACTAATTAATGTCTAAGACGTAAAACGCGTTGAATATTGGATTAAAAAACGAGTTATAAAATATTTAAATAAATTAACAAAATAAAAAACTTTTACATACCATCTTTGGAACCATTGTCCATAAAAACTATAATGAATTGTAACAATGAGATCAATAGTGTGGTGTCATTTAGTGACGCAGGTGGTGCTGTAAGAAATCTTCTCATAAGGTGCCACGGTAGACCTTCTAACTCTTTCCCATTTAATGGTAAATATTTAGTGAAATACATGTAACTATAAAAAAAAATAATAACATTTTATAATCCAAAATTATATAAAAGAAACCTAAATAGAGCCGAACATTTTGATAAAATTTATTGGACAAACGAAAAGCTTCAATAAGTCTTATTTATAACTACACAACATACCTAATGCATATAGTATTTAATTACCACGCAGAATGAATGTGGCTATATAATATTTTTAATATCTATTATCTCTCATTTTTTTAACATGTTTGAACCGTTTAGGGTAGGCAAATGGAATTTGGAAATCTAATGTTAAGACACTAGGGTCCTATTAATATACATCCGTTCTCCTCTTTCCAAAGAGGAGAACGGATGTATATTAATAGGAACGAGGACGGGGTAATAGGGCGAGGTACAGGGAAACTCAACGTCTCGCTTTGTCTCGGTATCAGGTTAAGGAAAATGAGAATAGTATATATTTAATTTCTCCGGATGGGAGTCAAAACTATAAATATTGCCAACCTATAATTTAAAGGCGCACGCTTGTGCCCCTACACCGCAATTGGCTTTATATAAAATTAAATCATGTCTAACTAAATGTGGTGACTGTCGATTCAAATTCCGCTCTGACTTCTTCAGTTACATTTCAACAAATAAACAAAAATGTGCGAAAATAACTAATGGATAATCTTGTAACATATCATCATTCATCCACGAGTATAGGTAAAAGATTGCACATAGTTAATCCAAAATACACATAAATTTGTACATACACTTACGTCATACATATTAAATCAATTAATAAATACCATATCGACAATTTTAGGGCATCATACAATTTTAAGTTAGAAATAGCGTTCTCTAATACTAAAGAAATGTATAAATACTCGTTACAAGAGAGACGCCAATTGCGGTAGATAACTTTCATGGGCTTTCTCAAAATCACACATATACATATAATCTGTGTACGCATATAAAATAAACAGTGGCATATTATTCCAATAAATTCAGTTCGTCATACAATAGCAAATATAATAGCAAATCCATTGCTTGAGTGACGCAAATTGCAAAGATATTTTTTTATTCATACATATACATATATAATTAAGGGTTACATACCATTCCAACAAGTTCAATGCGTCATACACTTGTGAGTGAGACGTAGCATTCTCTAATGCCAATAACAAGTTGGTACAAGAGTAGCGCAAGTTAGCAGCTCGCAACAAGGCGAGGGAGGAGGGTGAGAGAGAGGAAGCGGGGGACGCGAGGTTCCCACCGTTTTGAGTCCACCACCAACGCACCTTTATTGCAGCACGCCACATATCCTCGGAAAGCAACCATTCTATACAACAAAAATGTATATTCTTTTATTGACAATTGATGAAATTTAAATCAACAAATATATTAAATATAGAATATCTTCTCCACCTTATTCAAGCATCCATCGTTAAATATGGAACCATTAATACTATATAGTAGCTGCCATAACAACTAATGACCTTCTCAAATTTTGTATATTTCAACCAATCGTAATACCTTAAAAGGTACAAATTATAACTGCACTTACTTTCAGCTTCTATTAAATTATGAAAGAAAATATTTAAGCAATATTTACCTACAGAAGAGTGTTCACAGTTAGGACTAGTGGTCCAGTAGCTATTAGCCATAAAAGGTAGGCTTGTCCTTTGCGTGACATTTGCAGGCAATGCCGGGACTTTACGACGAGAAGCATCTAACTCTTGTAGAGCAAAACCGGCCCAAACTATAATTGCTAGTACTTGAGCTGACATTAATACACAATCGTCATTTGCGGGAAATATCAATATCACTGAAAAAAATAATAATATTAAAATATTATTTTTTGGTACTTTATAGCAGAATCTAATGTTAATATAACTCTAAAGTACTCTAAGATTATTATGACAGAGTTATTCTCAGATCAATAAGCTAATAATAAGATCAATAGAGAGAGCGTATAAAACTATTCGCGCGAATTCCGTTTAGGACAACATTAGCCACCCACACATACATGCTCAATATTTAAAGATCGTTCGAAGTGGTTGCACGAGGCTGCACCACTCTGAGGATACCTCGTGTATTTGGAGATTTAAAGTAAACGTAAGAACGACCATAGAAGCGCTAACATCCTTTTATATTGGAACCTAAACAGATGACGCAAGGATATATACGTAAAATGCAGATATCGGCTTCCATCCCTGAAGTGCACAAAAAGCTCTGAAGCCGATGCAACATGCTAAATGAAGAGAAAACCACCTCACCAGTTATAAAGGCTGTAAAAATACTAATGACGAATAAAATAAAAAGACCCAACGTGAATAACCGTACTGATATAACTGTGAGATAAGACTCATCAAAGAATAATCATTTCTGGAGTGCCAGACTCTCTACTAGAAGGGAATTACAATTAATTAAAAATAAAAAAGTATATATCAGTACATAATATAAGCATTAAATCAATGAATGATCTCTGACACACTCTTATTATTCTCAACAACCATATCTGCCAAGAACTGCTAGTAAACCTAACACAAAAATCGTCTACTAAACACACTAACTGGGAAATCTATCAAAAAACACTTATATCAAAAATAAACTTAAATAAACCTTTAAAATCTAGAGAGGAAATAGAAGAAGCGGTAGAAGAATTTAACAGAGACAAATAGAACACGTATAGCCTATATTTGTTAAAGATAATACATGAACAACGACAAGTGTATAAAACATGGCATATGACAGGGTAACCGAAAGACAAAGCTGGTTTCAATAAAGTACCTTAAGACCTTAAAAAAACTAACTCAAGATATGGTAAATGACTACCTTATTAAATAAAAAACCTGGGCTTTACGACCTAACCAGTGCTAAACTTTTGCAACTGTTGTCAGTAGAACACAGATCCTTTTATTATATTATTAACGATCGATAATCCTTCTGCCATTGATAAAGAAATTGTTTAAAAAATTGGTGCTTACCAGAATAGGCATCCACTTACACATTTTATCATAACGTCAGTTCGGATTTAGATAAAGGCGTGGCAAAATAGAAGTTCGTAAAATAAAACAGATCATTAAATAAAAAGTAAATATCGGATGTATTACTAGACATTAGCAAAATATTTAATAAATTTGGCACGAGGAATTACTATAAATAGAAAGTCACAACAAGATAGATTTTTCAAATTATCAAATTTTACTTCGAAAAATGATGATTAAGTAGAATGTAGCTATATTATATTCACAATATATAAAATAAAATCAAAAATGCCTTAAGGTGGCTGTCCTTGGACCAGTGTTATACCTTATCTTCACAGTAGATCCTCCATCTCATAATACACAATCACTGCAGTATGCGCAGATGATACAGAAAAGTTCGCTGTTCTTATGACCCAGACAGAAATTAGACTAGAGAACAGAAACTAGACTAACTAGAGTTAAAGCTAATAAAGGTAAAGAAGTAATTATCTTTGCCCTTAGGAAAATAACTTGCCTTAAATTCTTTCTATACAACGAAAAAGTCACCGAAGCCGTTAGGTAACTTGGCATGCATTTGGATCGACTGATGACTTGAAGAGTGCACATTTAGACCAAAAAGAAGTAGATTGATCACAAGCTGCATAGTATGTATAGGCTGATTGGATCCAAATCTCTGCTCACGATTTGCATCGAACTGATAATTTACAAAACCACAATCAAACCTATTCGGACTTACGGAATTCAGCTATAGGAGACAGCCACTCCAAAGTAAAACTCTAAGATCCATGCTGAAAATTCCATTACACATTAATAACGAGTATAACAACTCGGACCACGGCATTCTAACAATGAACGTGTGGGAGAGTCACGTTGTCAGCAATGGCAACACGCATGAGCAGACTCGACCGAATCATTATCACTCCCGGCATTTAAAATTGGCGTTAAGCAGTGGCTTCGGCCACTGCGTTTCCCATTGGGTAATGCCGAGCCCTTGCCCATCCACCTTAAAAGCCGGCAACGCACCTGTAGCTCCACTGGTGCTATACGGGAGCGTTGGCGGCGGTGATCACTCACCATCAGGTGACCGTACGCTCGTTTGCCGCGTCTTTTCCATAAAAAAAAATCCGCTAAAAATATCAGATCCGACTAAATAGACATAGGAAAGATGCAGCAAAGCTACAAAAAAGAAGCAGCTTCAATTCTGCAGTCTAAAACGAAAGGACATTCCAGAAATAGCAGAGAGGTTTTCAGCTAAAGAATGAAAGATGCTTCTCTGGACTAAATAAGACTGAATCGTAATCTTGGATTTTGAAATGAAGTTTAAGAAAGTAAATTGCCAAGTAGTAGCTTCCTAAAAAAAACATTGCCTACCTAGTAGCCGAACACAAGGCATGACGTTGCCTTGTGTATTCGAGAATGGAAAAGCAAGAAAAATTAAAAACACCCAAACAGTCTTAAGCAAGTAAATTTGTCATCTTATTATTTTATAAAAAAATATATAATAACCAATTAAATGATTTTTACCGTAAAATGAACCATATGCACAGAGTGTAAAGCCAAACAAATACAGAGCCCAAAAAAATTGCAAATAAATAAGAATAATGTAATGTCATTATTAGCCTATTAATTATGGGAATACAGTCTTTAGGTATATCTAAGATAATGTTACCTCGTATTAAAAGTAAAGGTAAATCCGATATTTTTGCCAAATTGTGTCTACATTTGAAACATGTACTATTCAGCACCGATACACAACTGATCGCACATTCAGGAAATGCTAAGTAATCGTCCACTATCAAAGATAATCTGAAATTATAATAAAAATATACTAAATCAGAATCTCATGTAGTGATGTAGCTTATAAATTTATGTTTAAAAAATAAGGAAGAAAATTCAAAAGGAACATTATTTAAATAATATTAATAAAAATCTCCAATCACCCAATCTAATTGGATCCCCACTTTCCGCATTGCATGTTGAGTGGCAGACCTCAACAGCGCTATGCCTTGTCATCACAATTATTTACAAATTATATGTATATATATCTATGTATTTGATAAAAATATATTTACCTTAGCAGAGAAATTATAAGATTAACGCCATCATTTTCTATAAAAGTATCATGCAACTCTTGTTGTCGAACCATAACAGCGAGCTGTTGTAACGTACTTCTACGTAACGATGGCTCTAAAGCAGATCTACCAGAACCTAGGCCTTTATATTCAAGGGTTTCTTCATCAATAATGAGATCCTGTTTTAAGACTTCTATAGTCTGTATTAGTCCAGATGTCTATAAAAAAATTACGACAAGTACCAATTAAAAATGTCTTATTTAGGTTTGTTTTTTTTCGAGTTTCGGCGACCATTGGTATGAAATCAAGGATTTTGTTTAGCTTCACGTAGTACGCACGCACATAAAAGGTTAGGAATAGGAGACCTGGGAACGTAATGTTAAGACACTCCTTTCCCATTAAGACATATGCGTTCTACACTTACCGCCGAATTAAAAGGCACTGCGTGTTGAGTGGCACAAATTAACGCTGCTTTGTCTCGATATCAGAACGTGGGAATAAAAATATTTAATATTTCATTGCCTCAGTAGGGAATCGAAGCTACAACCTGTCGTGCAGACATTTACGGTCACACGCTTGTACCACTGCGTCAGGCAAGCCTCAACCAACTGGTTTCACAACTGGAACTGGAAGGTGATTATTGTTATTTTGGAACCAAAATCGTAAGGTATACTTAATTGCTTATTTGAATCATAAATTATTAAATGAAAATACAAAAACTTTAAAGTGTAATATTAAGTTACGTTTAATTCTCTTTCTATTACAATAATGTGATGTAATTTTTTAAGGATAAGACACGGCAAACGAGCGTACGGGTCACCTGATGGTAAATGATCACTGCCTCCCGCGGTCCCGTGTAGCTGCTGAGGAACTGCTGATGCATTGCCGGCCTTTAAGATGAATGGACATCGGAGCCTGGCATTACCCAATGCGAAACGCAGTGCCCGAAGCCACTACTTAAGGTCGGTTTTAAATGCAGGGGGTGGTAATAACCCGGTCAAGTCTGCCCATGCGTGTTGCCATTGTTGAACGTGACTCTCTGACACGTACTCTAGTCGCCTACGAGACTAACAATACCAGATGAGCCTATTCTAAGCCAGAACAAGTAGTGAGCTGCGCTCTTAACTCAAACCATTCACCAATTTCAAATCTTAAAAGAATACGTTACGTACTGCTTATTACAGAGAAGATTATAATAGAACAACATATAATATCATAAATACCTGTGGATTCCTTGATGGAGAAGCAGAGTGGTCAACATTAAAGTCTTGTGGCTTAATTCGTCGCAATGCATTCATTATAACATCAGCACGTAGAACTTCTCGAGGAGGTAAATATTTGCTGTCATCTGCAAAATCAAATATATTTGGTTACTAAAAATATTATAGTGCCCATAAACATGCCTAAAACATTTTGGATGAAACAAATTCAACCGGGTTAATCGCATATTTTGTATGATATACATTATATGCGATTAATCCCGTCAAATTTGCCTCATTTAAAATGTGTAATAATCGCGAAAATTAAAGATTCTTTTATGCCTAAAACATGTATTTTTCTATATGTAAGAGACAATAAAATACGTGTTTTATAAAAAAGCATAGTACACATAGGTTTTTACCTAATAAGAGGCAAATTGAATGTATAGCTTCGAAACGAACTGGCGCGCAATTAACAAACATCAAGCGAGTGAGACCAGCTATCCTTTCCGCTTTGGAAACGCCCATACACTCTACAATATCTGTTTCTAATGACTTGCAAATTGCCTTACCTGAAAAATTGTAGATTTTTTTAAATAATTAAAATAGCATATTCATTTTATTAAAACCTCTTAAAGATTAATACAGAAAAAATAATCAAAGCCCAACTAGTGTTTATATTATCTTTAATATATCATAAAAAAAAATGTGTTAGTGAATTTTATAATGTGATGAAATAAAATGATTACCCAATTCGGTATCATGAGCGGCATACACGTGAAGTAGCGGCAGAACAGGCAGCAAGCTGGCTAGTAGCCTCCACCAGACACTGTCACTTAGAATCATTCTCCCCCGCAATAAATATAACATTATTTCACTTGCATTACTTTTCACCTCAAATAAAATATTTACAAAAATTTATTTTTAAGTTCACTGTCGCTATAACCACATATAAAAGGATAGGCAAAGGGAACTAAGTGCTTAGACATTCTTGTCCCAAAAAATATTTTAAAATTAAAATATAATTAATTTTAAAATATTTCATTACTTGTCTAAAAGTTGAGAATTTTGTAAAATTATTTTCAATTCCTTAAACTAGCTAGCTTGTAGCCCAAACTTTTTTTTGATTATGTTTTTCCGCAAACGAAGACGGCAAAAACTTGACTAATTTAACGTTTAAAAGTATTAATTGAAAGAAATTATTACCTCCTTAAGTGTTGCAGATAATCCGTGACAACAAATCTCCGAGAGAATACCCACATCACAAATCAATGTTAAGCATTTTTCATTTTCAGTTTGATTTATGTCATCGCCAAGCAATGTTGTTTTAACCATCTCAGCCAACATCTTGTAGAAAGATTCTTTCACCCATGATAAGTTGTGAGCCATTAGACATAACACAATATTACGAGCTATAGACCAATTTGCATCATTCATATTAAAATCTTTTATTTTCTTCAACAAAATCAATCCCACATCTCTTAAGAATGTTTCATTTAAATTTATATATAATACTGGAAGAGAGTTTTTTATACAATTGAGAATAACCTCAGGAGTATGACTTGTGTCTTTTATTTTTATAAACTGCTTCTCATGATCCATGCTCTCGAATAATTTATTTAGCTCTTTGAACCTACTTTTAAACTCTCTATCAATGGACGCCTTCGCGTTCTGTGAATAAGTCATTAAAATATTTGTAACTGAATTTAAATAATGTAAAATAAACGAAAATAATTTTCTTAAAAATTATTTTGTTTAGAATAGTTTATTAAAGCATTATCTCATATAATCACTATTTAAAATGTTTTCACTAAAGCGAAATTTGCAATTTGGAGTTAAGAATAGTAAGGTGACCTGGCCCTTTTTATCGAAATTAATAATATTTTTACGATAATAACAGAAAATGATGATTATAAAATAATTCCAAAAGATTAGAATTATAATATTCATAAAAATGTATGATCCAGATTAACAAAGCAAAAACGCAGAAAGCAAAAAATGCTTTGCTTATAAAACAAAATATATAGTCGGTTTTTTTTGTTAATACGCTATTTTTCTTTAAATAACTTACAAACAAAACAAATGAAATGTTCTCGCTTATTTCAGGATACATTATTGTTAAAACAGGATCAATAAGAGCAGCTTGTAATGCTGCTACTAGCGATGTTGGCGGCAAAGGGGAATCTTTGGCCCAGTTTAGTAACTTTTCAGCGCACACCACTAGCCGCAACCATGCTACACGATAATGCATACGCTTAGGATCCTGAATAAATGATGTCCTAAAAATAATTATTACTGACATGTTAATAGCTTTTTTTTAAAATTTTTATTATTATATTTAATTTCTTTTTATATCACACATGGTAGGGTATTCAGAGGGTCATGCTGTGTTCCCCATTTTCTGCCCAACTTTTGAGACAATGATATGGTGTAAAAAGTAACATATAATTGCATACTGACCTATACTTCATCATAAGTTCTCCCAACATGCGCATAAGCACACAAAATTTATGAGCGATGTCTCTGTGAATTTTAGTAGTATGGTCAACTAACCAATAGTGTTCTCTAACACATTGTAATAGCAGTGTAACTAGATTTTCAACCAGACATAGACATACATTTAACTCATTCTGCAATAACAAATGTTCATATTTTTATGTTTATTAAATAAATTATTTACATTATCACAGTAATAACTTATAAAATAAATTTGACACTTTTGTCATTTGTTTGTTATGTGACAAGCAAGATATATAGCTTGTCGCATATAGATATTTAAAATTCAAACATAATATACTTCGCCCAGATTGTGTTGGATTGTGTAGTATACACATTAAATTATAATAATTACATGTTTTATTTAATATACAGAATAGGTACTGTAAAATTGTAGTTTAAGTGTGTAAAATAAATATTTACCATATCATAGACTTCATTATGATCATTCATATCAACTAATATCACATTTCCAGTCATAATAGTTATAATAGTTTGTGCTGTTTCTAAGGCGTACAAAGGTGCGGGTAGCTGTCTTAAAGTTACCAGAGACTCTTCTTGTGACAGACTAGATATGCTCACAAACTGTTCTAGTTGCTGATTAATATTGTCTTCACAGTCTTTGTAATCGTCTAAATGCTAAAATTTCAAAACATTTACAAAATTTTTCTCCAGTAAAATATATATGTGAAAAATAATTTTGAACACAAAAGTAAAACCTAGAGAATCTTCATCAGTTTTGGCTTTAAAATAAAATTAAACCAACCAACCTCATGTGATTGTGACACCAAGTCCAGTGAAAACAATGAATAGAACCTTGAACATAATGCTTGAGTTATATATAAAAGTGCATGTAAAGCTTCCACTGGATGTCCACCACATTGTCCATTAGATATAGCCAATAATATCTGTAAAAGATTTTTATTACTAAGTATTGTAGAAGACAAATTAAATAAACTAATAAAAAAATATGATTAGCATGTGGTATATCATGGTTATAGTCCAATTACATTTGTTTAAAAGTTATAGTAATAATTATGAAACATGTTTTTTTCATTTACTCTAAACTTGTTTTTTTTTCTTTACTTCAAAAATATTGAACACAATGGACATTACTTTATTTTTTTTTAAATACTACCAACCTTAACAATAGTAGGTCTGTTTAAAAACATTTCAGGAGGAAAATCCCTTAGGAATACATCCTGTATAAATCTGCAACACCTTCTGGTAGACTTCAAAATTTTGAGAGAGTCACTTATTAATGTAACTGTTTTCAAATCTGATGAATTTAGGTACACCCAAGGATATAATAAGATTACTATGCCATTCTGAGCTGAACTGAAAAAATGAATAATCAAATTACAATTTTAAATAAGTCTTGTGAACTAGACCATCCAGTTTTCACTCATATGTCCCTGTGTCCTCAAACATAACATACTGGAACATAATAATGTCCCATTTTTCTATATGGTGTGAAAATTATGCTATAAAATAGTAGTTGAATATGAACAAAATGAATTTAAATTATAATATATGCATCCGTAAGTCATTTCAAATCAAATTGCTTAATTGAAAATCTGTCATATAATTATGCCAGAACCATAGAATTAGCCAACTTCTATATACATATGATTAATCTCTCAAAATTAGTTGGTTGTTCCTTTTTAACCATATTCAATCAATTAAATGCAGATTTTAACTTCTACCCATCATAAAATGTAACAAATAGTAACGAAATAACCCTATTAATATTGCTATCCACAAATACAGCAAGTTAATCAATTTAGCTCTTCAACTCTTAAGTTTTAAACATGTTGGTTAGACAAAAATATTTTTAATTCAAGGAGCAAAACTGCTTTTTTTTCTATTTTCATATTTTGCTAGTAAGTAAACAATATATACATTTATTTATAACTATAATAATAACTTAGATCCTCAACTTACATATAATTTACATTTTCTTCTTTAGCTTTTGATGTAGAAGTTTGTGCAGATGATACCTTACTTCCATTTATTAAATTATAACAGAAATTGCTTGACCCAACTGTGTTAGAGCTGAAAAAAATGAATATTTTATAAATAGCATATTTATCTTGAAAATATATATATAAATAGCATATATGGCAATATCAACAATTTTTCTATTAAGTAGTTAGTCAAATAAATATTTTATTACATAAATAGTAATAGTATACAAAGCAAAAAAATTATCATCAAGTAACAATTTAACAAAACCATAATACATACCTTGTTCCTGAATTTATTTTAAGTGATGGTATAGCCACATTTGATTGTGAATCAACAGTATTCAAAAAAAGAAGAGTATCTACTAAATTGTCAAATGTATCTAAGGCATCTTCATCTATTTCAAATTTTATTTTATCAAGGTACTGCAAAATTGTATTTATTCCCATCTCTTTAGCTATATAATTGCCAGATTTAGTCTATAAAACCATAATTAATTTTTTTTAAAATCTTTAGACATGTAAAATAATTACCCCTTTTTCTTGATAGTGCTAACAGGTCTTAAATTGTTATTCTAATCTTAGTAAAACATAGCTAAGAGCTACAGCAATGAACAAGTTTTTTGAATCATACACTCAAGGCAGTTTATGCTTTCAAGAAATACAGAAAGACAGTCAAGTTAAACTACCCTCTGTACCTTTGTACCTCTTTTTGCATTAGACATTTTAAACCTAACTTATTATATTAATTGAAAAAGTTTTTAAAAAGGATAAAATGTATGTTATTACTTTGATGGTTGTCAATAAAAGCATTAAGGCTTCTTGTTGCATTGAAGGATTTTGTGTTCCAAACCAAGCTAATAATGCCTCAATTAAGTTTCTAGTGGCAGCTAATTCATCCTCTGGTTCCCATCCTAAACGAAATTTTGCTAACAATAAATTTAACGCCCGTTCACGTATTTCTTTAACTGGGTGACCTGAAATATATAAGAGGATAATATTTAATACTTGAGGCCTGTGTAGCGCAGGGACGCAAGAGTGCTGCTGTAAACGCGACAAGTTATGAATTCGACCCTCACTCGAGCAAAGGGAAGACTAAATCAATTTCTTCGCTCTGGTATCAAGGTAAGGAATAAATTTACTCGCTATGATAACAGGGCAAAGCGCGGCATCGAATTCGAAACTTAACACGCCATGCTTCGAGAATTCAGCGAAAAGTGGGAAACAGAAGTGTAATAATTGGAATGTTGGAATGTTTTAACAATAGGTTCTCAGGTTTCCTCTGTGTATCCTGCTATCTGCGTAAAGAAAAAATTGAAATTTAAAATACATACTCAATTTCTTTATATAAATACTTAAAGTATCCGTAGATGCCATTGTAAAATGAATATTAATTGATATATATACAATAAGCTACTAAAATAAAACAGGGGTAGCAGAGTTACATTTGATATCAAATACACAACACGGCCGAAATCCCGAATTACCGGTGCTTATTTTGAAACGTCAAAATAAACAAATAGCCGAATTTTAAATTATGACATTGACATTTGATAGACCATTTATGCGCTTGTAATGTTTGGAAAACGTCCACAAGCTGCATCTTTTGACAAGTGCTTGTTTACTGAGTTACGTACGCGCAAGAACGTGATAGGCCGTTTTCCGAATTATCAAAACAGTAGAAACGACGTTTCAACTGCTAACGTGGGGTCCGATTAAGTGAGCGCGCCCAGCTGTATTAATAATCCGGATCCTTTATAAGTGTGCTTATGAATTCAAGAAGTTAAGCATAACCTCATGTTAACCTCAAAAAATTGCTCTGTTCGGTTATGTTTAACTTGTTGAATTCGTAAGCACTCACAAGGGGTTGGAATTTTTAATTCAGCTGACAGATGTTGGCGCGCCCACAAAATCGGACCCCACGTTAGCAGTTGAAACGTCATATGCGCTTTCAGCGCAATTTGGAAAACGGCCTTAAATAATACCCTCTATTAATTTATATATTAGAGCGCAAAATTATCCCTATATATTTAAAATATTCATTTAATGTAATATTTAGTATATTCATCTTAAAAATCACGTATAGTTAAATATTAGTTGTTATAGTTATAGTTAAATATTAGTTGTTAATATATTCATAAAAAAATAAATTAATTTATATATGTAGCTTATAGCGTACAAAATAATAGGTGATTTGAAAGAACAATATTGTCATATATGATTACAAAATAGCCGTAACGAACACTCCTTGATCTAGAAGAGGTTAATGATCTATTGGGCTTGTGGACATTTACCAAGCTTCAACAAGCGTGTAAAGTGTAAACTACGTCAAATAACTACTACCAAGTGTCAAATTCTTTTGACTCAAAACGTTTTCACCTGCTTTATTTTTTTTTTATATATTTACGAATGTTCCTGTATTTTTTTTAATGTCAGTATATATAAATTTAATAAAAAATATTGGATGAAATGCGATAATTATACCTAAACTATATTTATAATTACAGATGGCTGATATTAAAAATCTTTTAAAAGAAGCACGGAAATTGATAGATGAAAAAAAATATGTTGAAGCTCAAGAATGTTGTAAAAATATTTTACGAAAAGATAAGCAAAATTATTTAGGCTTAGTTTTACTTGGTAAATCATTGCAGGATTCTGATCAAGCAGCCTTAGCTTTTCAAAAAGCAATATCAACTAAAGCAGATCATCCATTAGCTTGGCAAGGATTGGCAAATTATTATGAGCGAAAAGAAGATATATCCGCAAAAAATAATCTTTTTTCTATATATGCTGAAATTCTAAAGTTACAGGTAGAAGAAGAAAAAGTTTCTGAAATTTTAATTAAATTAAGACAACTTGGATGCTCTTTAAAGAATAATAAATCTATAAATATTCTTATTAATTATATGGATCAGAAGTTGGATAATAACATTTTTATACATGCTGAAACTCAACTTTTGGATCTCTTAAAATCAGGAATAGAATGTAAGGATGAAGATATTCCCAGAATAATACAATATTTAAAAGAAAAATTAAAGAAAGACAATAATGAGCTATCATTACAAATTTTGCTAGGAAATGTAATCTTGCAAGGAAATAAATTTCACATTGCATTTGTAGAAATTCTAAACTTAGATTTTTTTAATTCTAGTGTAGAATTTCGAGAATGGTTTTGCAAGTATTTATGTACACAATTTGTACAATACAATTCATTTGGGGAAGTCAATATTGAAGAATGTTTTGATAAAATTACTACAGGAATAGAAAATTCTAAGTACCCTGGATTATTAAAAAGTATGTTATGTTATAACAAAGGATTGTTTTTAGAAGCTTACAAACAATGTGTACCATTAGTTAATTATCAAGAAGCAGACATAACCGAGGCAACATTTATAATAAAGTGTACATTGATGCTAAAAAAATGGTTGGTGGCCCAGAAACTTGCTACAAATTTCCTAATGAAAGTTAGAGATGCACAATTCACACACATTTTAAAGAAGTTCCTGTTCTGCTCGCTAGCTGAACAACAGAAATGGAAGCAAGCTATATCTGTGGCAAAACAAGTTCCCAGTAAACTTTTCAATGCAAATGAACATGCATTACTTGCAAAATGTTATATTGAGAGTGATGAGAGTGCTGTGGATATAATGGAAAATCTGCAAACAACAGAATATCACACACAGCTTGAAGCTTTGTCATTAATAAAGCAAGAAAAATTCACAGATGCTATAACCTTATTAGAGCGGTCTGCAATGAATTCAATAAACTTATATTACATTGGTATTTCCTATTGGAAATTACAAGAGTATGATAAATGCTATGTAAATTTATTGAAAGCAGCCAAATTAAATGCTGAACATGGAGACACATTCCTATATTTAGGATATTTTTACCAATATTATAAATTAGACTATCAGAAGGCAAGAAGATGTTACGAAAGAGCCTATAATCTAGATAGCAATAATATAGAGACAATACAACATTTGAGTGACATGTATCTTAGAATTGGCCTCAAGAAAGACAATTTCAATCTTTTATATAAAGCTTCACAGAATATTGAAATATCTCAGCCATGGATTCATTTTCGTTTGGGGCTACATTATAATAGCAATAGAGATTGGGAAAATGCTATTAAGCAGTTTCGAAATGTAATCAAGATCAATAATAAAGATATAACAACTTTCGAATGCTTAGCTGATGCCTATTTTTCTAGAGGATCATTTACTTCTGCATTAAAGGCATATAATAAAGTAATGTTCATGAGTACCAAAAAGACTGTTTACTGCCTCACCAAAATTGGCTACATTTATTCATTATTAACACAATATGATGATGCTATATTAACATTTAAAAAAGTTCTAACTGTAGATCCTGAATCACTTTTAGCTTTAAAAGGCATTTCTGATACCTGGATAAAAATTGCAAAAAAACAATTTACTACTAAATTATATGGCAGTGCTAGAGACACAGCACAAAATGCTGTAAATTATTTGGTCAAAGCGCTATCAAAACAACCGAAATTTCTATGTTTTTGGAATTTACTAGCTGACACTTTAGTGTTTATTACAAAATTACCTGACCAATATTCATTTGTATTTATTAATAGTAAATTGAATGAAAATGAAGAAGTAGTTAGAAAAGACAAGCTTGATATTTATCCTCAAGCATTGGCATGCTATTCTTACATAGCAAAACAAAAACAACAATTTACTTCTTATGATTTAGCATCTACTTATTTAAAATATTTTTATACATCTAAGAATATCAACAACTGTTATATATCATTCAAATTAACAGTAGCTTGTGTTAAATTAAAACCTTTGGCTTGGCGTAACTGGAACTTGCTAGGCAGGATATGTGTGTTCATGAAAAAATATTCACTTGCTCAACATTGTTTTATCAAAGCACTGTTAGTTACACGAAAATGGTCAAATGCTCCTATATGGTGTAATCTGGGAACCCTCTATGTAAAACTTAAACTTTACAAATTGGCAAATTACTGCTTTTGGCGTGGCCAATCTACTTTACCCGCTTATCCTCAGAGCTGGATTGGTCAAGCCTTAATAGCAGAAGTCATTCGGGAAGAAGAAGCAATGGACCTTTTTAGGCATGCGTCCCGCTTGGGTTATGATCCTGAAAGTGCTTTGGGATATGCAGATTGGGTGTGTCGCACTTTTAGAAAATATGATTACGAAAATAGCCCAGAAATAAAATATGTTATAGACAGCTTATATGCAATTCCTTATGCGATGGACTTGCTCATGTGGTTCTCAACATATGAACCATATAATCCTTGTGCTTGTAATATTTTGGGTATTTTGCAAGAAAGGAGTGGACTTCTAAACACAGCCCTACAATCATATGAAAAAGCCTTTAGATATGCAGATGATAAGAAGAAGAATACAATTTTATTGAATATTGGAAGAATCTTTTTAAGGCAAAAAAAATATGAGGAGGCTGTAAAGATTTACAAATCTATTACTGAAGCTAGCTTTGATTCAGCATGTGGGCTAGCACTTGCTTTATTTAAAAAAGGTCTTTATGAAGAATCTTATGCAGCTTATGATACTGCTTATCACTGGCTTTGTGATAATGATGATGATAAAGCAAATCTTCTCATTGCCATGGCAGGAATTGTATATATGTTTAAAGGACTAGATGATGCTAAGACTATACTTTTTCATAGTATTCAAATATCGCAAAAGAAGCCAAATCCTTGTAGTTTATTTGCTATTTGTTCTTTAGGGATTATTCATTCTGACCAAAGTTTATCAAAACTTGCCATAAGTGAGTTACAGAAATATGAAAAAGATAATGAATTCGGTTATGATATAGGATTTCTAAAATCTTACCATTCTAGGGAAGATCATAACAAAGCCATTAAAATATTAAGCAATTCTATTCTTGATCATCCCAGTAATTCACTATTGTGGTTAATTATGGCACAGTATTGTTTAAAAGAATCTTATATGAAACCGAAAATATCAAGTTTTTGCGCCCAAAAAGCTCTTAATTCGGCACATAATATCAACAATGACTCAGCAAAAATGTTTGCTACTGCCAGTGTTGCAGAATATCTTGCTGGAGATAGAATTAGATCTCTCTTATTTGCTAAAATAGGACTTCACTTATATCCTTGTCAATCTGAAATTTGGGCTGCTCTATTACTTTCTGTTATGACAAACAAAATATGGTCCGACAAACAGCAGTGGATTTTGAGTGCTATTACTACTGTGCGAAAAAATATTAATACAAGTAGAGTTCTTAGCCGGTGGCTTAATCTTTTAGAAAAAAAAATAGGCAATTAATTCGATGTGCAGTTTTTTTCTTGCTTTAGAATGAATCTCACTTATAGCAGGGTAAGCTGAAAGAACCCAGGAAATGTTTTAAGTTATTTCTGTTCTCCACTTCCCTAATTCCCCACTTTCCACTGAATATATAATATTATTCAAAATAATTCTTATATATTTTTGTATTCATTTTTGCCTCCAAAATACATTAGCTAGTAACTGTGTATAAGAGCAATAAAATGAGTTTATTGTTATAGATAGTTTTACCCAAGTTTATAAGCATTTGCTAGTAGTAGCACAAGTCTACTTTTATATATAAGGAAAGAGCAATAGCATTGTTAATTTTTTATCATAGTGTTAATATTGAAATATTTAAAAATGTAACATATTTTTTTTTAATAAATTTATTTATTCACATAATTTGTTATTGTCCATAATATAAGTATCTGGTATTCTTCTAAAAACTGCGAGAAATTTATCTCCATTATTCCTAGTTACTTTTTGTCCTTCTTCTGTACTTTCATAAAGCTTTTCAACTATTTTGTCATTTTTCTGAAAACAAAAAATTAAAAAAAATTACCTATTGTGTATTTGAAGCTGTTGAGATAGTTGTGAATGAGAATGGGGCATATTTACCCCCGAGTCAAAACCACAGCCATTATAATTTAAATTAAGTGTTAATTCTTTACTATTGCTAAATGATAAAAAAAATAGGGGTGGAACAAAATGAGGTTTACCACCACTCACCATCAGGTGGCCTGTACGCTTGTTTGCCTTGTCTTCTCGATAAAAAAAAAACCTAAGCTAGTAGACAAAGGGCAACATTTCGGTCCACCACTCATGCAATGTCTATAAAATTGGATGGAAAGAGAGGAATGGAATGACTAGAGTCACACGCCACATTTCCATGAAAGAAAAGGGTGAAGATACAATTATTTACAGTATAATCAATACAGCATACTAAATATTTTTAACTAATAATATGATTCAGTATTTTTTATAAAAACATAATTGACATAAATAATTTGCTAGCATTGGCAGCTTACCAAATCTTCCTCTAATATTCTTTCAAATAATGGATGTTCCTCGAAATGTGTAACCATCCATTCATGTAAATCTTTTACATCAGTTATTGTATAAACCAAACCCTGAAATTATTTAGCACAAAAAAGGCTTATGGAAACATTAAGTAATTTTGACATTTTAAAAATACAACAATTCTTACAAGTCTTAGTATACAAATGTTATGGTATATTATGTTTCTTATATAAGCAATAAAAATATAACCAGATTAAAATATATTTAGAATCACTTAAAAAATTAATTTATATTATTACAATACATACTTGCTCGGCAAGCACATATGCATATTCTGAGAGAAGCCATTTGTTAATAATCCGCCACTTATGTTTTGCTTTTTTGAAATGTGGATCCGGGTACAAAAAAAACATTTTTTTTAACTGAAATAGTTCAAAATGTTAATGAATACATTTAATTTATATTCTATTAGGTTTAAAGGAAAATCCTTAGAAATTACCTGGCCCTTATCAAAGAAATTAGGCAAATACTTCATAGCATTTGTTCTTAAAACTGCAATATTCTCGTACTGATTTGAAGATTGAGTTCTTAATGCATGTATCCTATCGTTAACATAATCTGATACTTTAACCCTTATCTCTAGACCCAATATAAGGTTGTTAGGAAACATTGGCGATAAGGTCACTGAAATGTGTAAAAATATTAATAAAAAAACACATACAGTTGCTTTAATGTGATAAAATTTGACAGTATATTAAAGTTGAAGTGTATAAAATACCTAATAAGCCACCATAGCCACATCCAACATCTAAGAATTCTACTTTTTTAATCTCAGTTGAGTTTTTTTTTAAGATAGGATAAAGCTCTGACCAATCATAACTCTCAGGATGCACAGGGCTAAAATTTTAAATTACAATATTAATGTGTTTTAAATGAAACAATTTTAAACAGATTAATCACAAGTAGTCTACCTGTGACCACGGACTGCTGTAAAGTCAAAACGTCTTCAAAAAATGTTAATCAAACAATATACGCGATTAATCCAGTTAAAATTGTTTCATTTAAAATGTGTAACAATCGCGAAAATCAAGATACTATTAATATTAATGTGGGCCTATCGTGGCGCAGTCCCACAAGCATGTCACTGTGAACACGACGGGTTGTGGGTTCGATTGCCATTCTAAGATATGAAATATGTAATATTTTCAAATTAAATATTTTAATTTCTTTTCTCTGGTAACAAGGCGAAGCGCGCGTAACTCAACGTCCGACACTCAACACCCAATGCCTCAAATACGCCGGAAAGTGGAAAACGGAATAACGTCTAAAAACTAGACTCCCAAATTCCCTCTGTCAACTCTGCCATGTGAATACAACGTCGGGCTGAAAAAAAGTCGATTATAAAAGTTTACACATTAAAACAAGTAACAATGTGTTTTTAAAAAACGTACTAATCAAAACAGTGATCAGCAATTGGATTTGAATGTGCACGCTGTCTGTAATACTTTTTTTGTGGCAATGACATATTTGTTGTATTTTATTTAATAAGAAAATTATTGTCTTTTTTCGTATTATAATACGGATTCAAATTAACATTTATAGGTTATTTGTACATGTACAATATTTACTAATTCTGACATTGACAGTGACACTTCTATACTAATAGGTTAAAATCTTTTGAAACTACATCTACAGCCGGTATTAAGTCAATCTTCAATCTTTGTCTTGCAGAAGCGAGCTATTCGCGCAATCTATATCTTAAGCCATAAAGATTCTTTAAGGGAAACGTTTAAAAAGATTAACATATTGACCGTTGCATCTCAATACATTTTTGAAAATGTAATGTATGTCAAGAAAAATATTAATAAGTTTACTAAAATCACTGATGTACATAATATTAATACTAGAAATAGGCTTAAACTTAGTGTGCCTGTAACTTGACTGCATCGAGTAATTCTTTTATGGGACAGGGTGTACACTTTTACAATAGGATCGCATAATACGTCCAAGAATTTTCTATTTCACATTTTTAAAAAGTTGTGAAAAGACGTTTGTGTGTTAAAGGTTATTACCATATTAACGATTTTATAAATGATAACATGCCTTGGGAATAAAATGCTAGCTCCAGGCTAGTTGAAATGTATCATTGTCACATAATTATATAATGTAAAATTTTGATTAAAAAGAAAGACATGTCCCGCTGAGTTTCTTTCGCCAGTTCTTCTCAGGTCTGAGGCAATAACTTTAGTGAACTGGTGGTAAATTGTTTGACGTTCAAAAAACGAAGCTTGTAACTTCTTATTTTGAATAAAAATATTTAAATTTGTTGAATTTGTAAGTATACTCACATGTTGTCCTAATTTTTAATACAGTTGACAGACGTTGGCGCGATCACTAAATCGGACCCTACGTCAGCAGTTGAAAAGTTGTTTATACTGTTTTGATAATTCGGAAAACGACCTACATTTAACTTGTTAAATTTGTAAACACACTCACATGGGGTCTGAATTATTTATACAGCCGACAGATGTTGGCGCGCTCACTAAATCGGGCACCCCGTTAGCAGTTAAAGCGTCGTAATTATTATTTTAACAATTCGGAAAACGGCTTTAATAGAGCAGATTTTTAAAAAATACTATATTATATTTTGGATATATTATACTTTGGAAATTATCAAAAGAGAGGACTTAGCGTACCACATATGCGGTAAAATTCGTGTGACTTGATTAGAACGACGGGACGGACGGGACGGAGGGTTGGCAGCGTGAGCATTGACGATGTATGTATGACGTCCCACGTCAATGTCACTATCGTCACTTTCCTCGATTGCGAAAAATGACTGAAATACAAGCATTTTACCATCTTCATCAGCTACACTATATGCTCCATTCATGTTTATATCAAAAAATGCTCTGTTCGGTTATGTTTAGCTTGTTTGGATTTGGATAATTCGGAAAACGGCCTATCACGCTTACAAGCACCTAAATTTATTGTTATATTTTTGAGTAAAATTATAATAGTAGTAGATTACTCAGTTTCTCGCTGTATCCAACACATGTCAGAGTAGGAACTTGGAAACTTAGTGTTAAGACACTCCGTTCTGTTCCCCACTTTCCGCCAAATTTGAGGCATTGCGTGTTGAGTGGCGCAATTCATGAAATAATTCTTAATTAATTGAAATAATTGCATATTTAGTAACTATTATATCGTAGAATTATTATAATTCATATTTATATATTTATTATAAATGAACTGGTCGCATTTCATAAAATCAGGAATATGATAATGTTTGTAGTCAAAATTACTTATTATTTTTAGAGAATTAGTTAAACAATTAAAGTCTAACCTAATCTAAAAAAATAAATACTTTGACACAAGCCTAGAGGGATCCTGGTCAATGTAAATCCAGAAGGATCTTCATTAGGTTTCAGTAGATATCTACTACGGACGGGCTGTATCTG
>DWMZ01000241.1:0-27880 GCA_018249855.1 Eueides tales michaeli
CTACTGTAAAGTGTTCGAAACGTCGGGTTTCCAAAAAAATGTTTAAAATTCAATATACGCGATTAATCCGTTTAAAAGTGTTTCATTTAAAATGTGTAACAATCGCGAAAATCAAAGATACTATTATCTCATACAGTATCGGTGATACTCGAGAAAGATCACTTAAAATGTTAGTGAAAAAATTATGGAAGAGGCAATAGAGTATGTAGAGGTATGACTAGAAACCTAGCCTAGGCAAGTTAAAAAAAATAAAATTTATCACAAATCACTTTAACTCGTATAAATAATAAAAAAAATTCCCCGAGTAAGATTTGTACCAGCAACTACCTCTCTTTCCTAACAACTGTTCTATATGTAACTTTTTTCAACATGCCTATTATATGTATATAAATTTAAGCTGACCTTCGATAGTAGCACGCTACATTAAACGATAAATATTTTATTAAAACTGCTTTTGTTGACCAACTTTATAGCTTGTATACCAGTTGGGCGGACACGACTAGAAAGACGAAGGTCACAGGGTCATAATAAATGTGCAATACTAAATGAATTTAAAGTTTTATAGATATCTTCAAAATATAAATATATAAAAATGGTTTTTATGCGGCAGTTATGGATTAAATAGTTAGGCATAGTTAAATTAGGCATAGTTAAATTATATGCAGGTTAACGATGTAAAGCGCGGCGTTGAGTTCCGCCATTCAATAAGCAATGCCTGTAGAATTCGGCGGAGAGTGGAAAACTCAAACAATTTAATAGGGGACTGGTTTAACGTTGTTTTTTTTCAAGTTTCTCATTGCCTAACCTGCTTTGTCTGGTATACAATGAGAAACTAAAAAAAAGTCTAAGCAGAGGGAGCCCGTAAGGTACTCTGTTTCCCACAGGAAATTAACACCGCGCTTTGTCTAGTGAAGCCCGACCGGGACGGGAAATTAATGAAAAATACCTAGAATCTGATTAGACATTCTTTTCTCGCTCTTATACGTAAGAATAACTTTCTAAAACTTGACAAAAAATATATATGTATTATATTTTTAGAATATATTTGAAGGTACTTTATTGAAGTTATAATCGTGTATTTGTACAATACTTTACAGAAAGTTAAATAAATAAATATATAAGAATAGATAAGCTTTTTTAGCGGCTGTTGAGAAACAAAAATAACTTAGGGCCGTCAATCAAACATGACATAAATTAAGTCTTAAATTAGTTCAGAAGTACAGTGGGTAACACCGAAATGATTACTTGATGCCAAGTCTATAGCTTTCCTTCACATTTATAATCATTACATCCAAAAAGAGATAAAACTGTAGCTCATGGGTTTTATACACGGGATAACGTCATATAAATCGACAAACGCCGGCACACGTACGAAAAATTATGATTCAATGTCACGTTCCGCTTCTCGCGAGCGTGCAAGCGAGAGCGCGTAACAAGCGATAGAGAGGCACGATCTACGTCAGCAAGTGGAATAATAATAAGCTACTTGTACTTAGTATGTTTAGATTAAGTAAAATATAAATAATACTATTTAAATCAACGAGTAAAAATGAAGGTTAGGTAATTATTCGAAAAAATTATAAATTTCAATAAATAACCCTTTATATTATACAAAATGATGATAATTTAGGCCTAATAATTAAATTCAATACATAAAACTAACCAATTTTTCACATATTTTCTTAAGACGTTACCACGTAAAAGTATCGTCCGTAAACCGACCTTGCAGGTAACCAGTTCTTTTTATTCATTATATTTCTCCAGTTTTTTACATACTTAAATACAAAATATATACTTGCAGCTGAGATAGATTTGTGGAGCGCGGGCGAAATCTAGTCCACGCTAATGCTATGTCGAAAGCAATACTGTCCGTCCGTTACGTTTAAAATGCAAATTGCCAAACTAATTTTACTTCAAGCCTTACATTTATGTTGTATTGCAAAAGAGATCAATATTTTTTTAGATATATTATTTATAAAAATATTAGAAAACATATAAATAATTTAAACCAAAGAAGGAAGGAAGAGATGTGGGTTCGAGCCCCACTCGTTCAACTTTGTATATATTCTCTAAAATATTTTTGTATTCTTATTTTAGAACAAAATATTGGAACAAATGTAGAGTATATTAAATTCTCGCTCAATTTAAAGTCGTCGTCTTGACGACTTGTTTAAGTTGATGAAACATAAATATACCTTTAAGATGCTTAAAATGTGAATAATTGTGAAATCTGAAATTACTCAGCTTGACGCTGTATCCCGCACATAGCAGGGTAGGCAGAGGGAATTTGAGAACCTAGTGTTAAGACACTCCGTTCCACTTCCGTTCTCCGCTTTCCGCCAAATTTGAGGCATTGCGTATTGAGTGGCGGAACTCAAGGCTGCGTTTTGCCTTGTTACCAGAGCAAAGAAATGAAAACATTAACTATTTAAATTGAAAATATTGAATATTTTCATTTAGTACAAATGAATTGTCAAAATATGTTATGGTTTTTATGTTGCATATTTTTATGTAAAAAAGAACTTTATCTTGGAACAGGCATAGTAACAATTAAGGCACTACTTATGGTGCTCCGTTAAAAATATATATATGTACATAAAAAACAATACAGCAATGTCTGTATGCTAGCTATGGTATCGGGTTCGATGCTCACTCAGTTCTGCTACTTAACAAGCAATGTCTCGAATTAGGCGAAAAAATTAAACAAAGGAAATTAAAAAACGTAATTAGTCAAGAAGTTTGACGTATCTGGCTGTGACACTGTAGCTCTTGTTTTCAATGAAAATACTTATTCATGGCGCTGGTTATTAGCTATGTTTTATGAAAATAAGAATAGCAGTTTAAGAGCTACAAGCAGTTTGCCGGTAGAATGCATAATTTTTTCCTTAATTTTGTTAGCGTGTTAAGCTAAAAATAAACAAACAAATACCGAAGACATAAAAAGTCCCCATGCGAAAACCAGACAAATCTGAATTTCAAGCGACAATTGAATTAAAATTCCGCCTCAATTTTCACTGCGGGGGAATCGTTCTGAGTCTTATGTCACTACGATGATGCATACTGAATGTATATTACACGAACAAAACAGGTTATCCGACACTGGCTATGCACTGAGTCATGAACGGTAGATACTGTGTCGACGAAATACGTTTGAGACCGTCATAATTTATAGCGCAACGGTTGTGGCTTCCATTTCCAATTGAAGTATAAATTAATTTCGTTTCCTAGCAAAGCCTAGAGTTAAGTCACTGCTCCAGACCCCCCCCCCCATCTCGAAAATTAAGGGGTGTGTAAAGACCGGTGTCTCTTAAAACTTTCGGGATACAGCGCGGAGGTAAAAACTACTACGCAATATATATATATATATATATATATATATATATATATATATATATATATATATATATATATATATATATATATATATATATTATCGAAATGAACATGCCATCTTTAAAAATATTTAAAGAAAGAAATTTAAAAAATCGAGAGTGACTCAGCATTATTCCTGTTTATTCAAATAAACTCATTATAAATACCTATAATATGTAAAAAAAAAATAAAGTATTTTTTTATTTTTCTTAAACATTTCCAATAATTGTTTTATATTTAAAAATATATAATCTTGTTCCACAGACTTATATAGGTATTAGAATAGAGCTAAGTTGTGTCACGTATCAGTAATTTTTTCACGTTCTCTATATAAATGACATCCCAATTTTTTTAGGTTCACGCTATATCCCACACATAGCATGATATAGAGAAGAAACTTCGACTCTACGGTTGAGACACATCCCCATTACACTGTTCACCACTTCCCGCCAAATTACTGAGACTTAGGCTAACTTAGCCTCGCTGACAGGGCGAGGAAATGTAAATATTAAAGATAATCTCGATAGTATCGAACCCACAACTTGTCCCCGCTTTCCCCGCTTAATCTATAAATGTTAGCTGGCACTGGCTTGCACTCGAATGTTGTAAGTAAAAAGATCTGAACCAAACTAACATGTCGAACGCTGGAATCTGCTGGGTGTTGCTTCAAACCAATTTGGTTAACCTAAGGTAAAAATATATTTCAAGTATAAACATCTTTTTCAGAACTTTGATTCAAAGGCTACTATGTATTTTATATTTTCAGGGTTTCGTAATGCATAAGAAAAAAACGAAATCCTCAAAAGATCACTTTAATCTTTGTTCGTCTGTCAATTAGTTTTTTTCTCAGGAACACGTGTAGATAGGTGAAATTATTACCTATGCATTAAAAACTCAGGCTAAACCCGAAAAAAATGGACCAGAAAAAGCAAACAGATTTCTAAGTCAAGTATTTTAAAGATAAGGCAGTTTAGCCAAAATGTTAAAGCCGTCAGTGAATTGATAGTGTGTGCCAGTCCTGCTTGCACTTGAGTTTATTTTTTAACTACTCCGTTTATTAATTAGTTATCATAATACCCGCTATAATATTCATGTGTCTCACGTTCATTTCCGGGATAGGCGGTCTACGTTCTTCTTATTTTAGATATGTCCTTTCCGTACGTGGAACCTAACGCTGTGATTTGTTCAAGCAGGCGTTCCTTGGAAATTCATTTAGACCGCTAAATATTTTGTAATCGCTCGTATCCTATCGTTTGTCAAATTTTTTTATTACAATAAGTATTATTTATTATTTTTGACTAAATCGTATATTATATTATGATATGCATAGGAACAAATAACATTTTCAAGAAAAATATTTAATTACTTACAATAAGTAGTTAAATATTTTTCTTGAAAATGTTATTTGTTCTTAGTAATTAAAAATATTTAACTTTTTACAATATAAATAAAACAAAATTAGGTAACACCGTCTGAGTAAGGCAGGCTTCTTCGTTCAAATAGGATTTCTTCTAAGAGATTGCGTATGCTTCTATTTTAAGTAAGTTCATATGTATAATATAATTTATTTAATAATTTAATATCTTGACTAATTAGTTTATTTCTTACTGTCATTTTGTTTTGCCCCTGAATTTTCATATCATTTAAAATTATACAAAAAGGTACTTTTTTACAATTCAGAAAAGTTTTTATTTTAGCTTTACAATGGAAAAGCTCTCAATTGTAATTGATTGCTGTCTGAATCTGTCTAAATATACATAGAAGATATGTGAAAATGTGGCGGCCTGTTTAGTTGTAGGTTCGATTTCGTCACGGAGAAATTTTCATTCCTACGTTCTTGGCTCTGATAACAAGGAAAAGTAAAACGTAGAGTTCGGCCACTCAACACACAATATCTCGAAAATCGAGAAATAAATTCCTGCCGCCTTTCCAGTTATTTGCGGGATAGCGCGTGAAATCAGCATTATAGCTAAATTAAAATATTTATTTCATATTTATAACTTCAAGATGTATCCCGCATAATATTTTTACGCAGTAAAATATTATAGAATCATTTGAAATGTCACATAAAAAAAACATTATTACGATATAATTACATTAGCAGTGCGATAAGCAATATATGAACTATTTTCCGTTTATCACGAATACTCTGATATATACAAATGTATGTAATTAATAGTTATTTTTCATATGGTAAAAGTTATAATAAATCTGGCTACAATATTAGTTAAAATTGTGGCTTAGAGTGTAAGCCTGTTATATCCAGTTTAGTTTCGTTATGTACTCGTAACAAAATCGATCTTTATTTTATTTCATGTTGTAGAAAATATAAATTAATTTTCATATTTGTCAATATAATACGACATTACAAGTTTACTTGTGGTTTTTTATATTGTAGGCTGAAGGAACTCGGGAACCTAGTGTTTAGACACCCCGTTCAGTTCCCTCACGTTCCACCGAGGCATTTGAGTCATTGCGTGTGCGTCAACGCCGCTCTTTGCCTTGTCACCATGAAATATTTCATTATTTTTATTTATCATTATACTTAAAAAATAATTAAATTCATTACTTGATAAGAAAAATTACTATTACACAAATATAAACACTCCCCAAAACGCATATTCGAACTCCTACCCCCGTTATTGACGTCAATTTCAATACAAAATCAATATTAAAATAACAATTTAAATAACATAATGCCTTAATTATCACCAAGTTGCCGCCACATCTCGATTAGTTATAGAGATCGGAGTCGACGGGAGGACATCGACCCGCGTGACGTCCCACTCGCACACAACCGTTAAAACTATCTACCGTCTTTTTCTAACCAATTAATTTTTCGCAGCTTTTTCTTTGATACGTATTTCCGCACGCTTGATTCTGCTGTACGTTGGTGAACACGCAGTAATTTCTTTATATGAATATCGACATTATATTACTGTACAACTGTTTGCGGCGTTTACTTCCGTCACTCAGAATGCAGTGTATTGAATCTGGGGGAAAGTGGGGAACGATGTTTCAAAACTACAAGACGTTTCGTACCGTGCCGTTACCTGTCATCATCGTACGCTGTATCCCGCGAGTAGGATAGGCTGAGGGTTACTGGGTACCTAGTGTTAAGACACTCTGGTGCCTTCAAGATTCTTGTGTTCTCCGTTCTATTGAGATAATAAATGACATAACATATACATTAACGTATGCAGCGTTAAGTTACGCTGCTCATCACATAATATTTCGAAACTAGGGGGAAAATAAGTAAATTAAAACGTAACACCATATCTAAATTGGTGATAACAATATAACAAAATGATAAAATGTCACCTACCCCTTGTCAATCAATAGCGAGAGATGTTACAAGATAAATATTAGTAAAGGAAATGCCAAAACAAAGTAGAAAAATAACATTCCAATATATTGACTTGTCTAGGATCAACATATTTAGCTATGCACACAGATTATAGTAAATGTCAGCTTTACACTATGTTCCAAATGAGGCAGGTAACTTGAGAACCTAGTGCTTAGACACTCCATTCTGTTTCCCATATTCTGCCGAAATTGAGGCAATATTTTCGCTTTGCCTCGTCATCAGAGTGAAGAAATTATAATATTAAATATTTGATTTCCTCGAGTGGAGATCAAATTTACAGTAGTGTTAACAGTTAACGCATCCGCCTCTTCGCTCTGTCAATATATAATATAAAAAAATATACATACCATAATAATATTGAAAATAAAAAAAATAGAAACACTTTTTAACACTATTGATTATATTGGTAACTTTTTCATAGAAAAAAAATTATAGTAGGTAGGTAGGTATCACTATTAAAGATAGATTTGCATTTAGAAAATCACTTTAAAGAATATTTTTTTTAACTCATTGTCCATGATCCAGTTAGATCCAAGATTTTACCAACATATTAATTGTACTTTACTGGCACCCTCCAAATATAATTACAATACATACGGATAAGATTTTTAAAACTTCACTTAACATAATAACAAACATCAAATTTTATTTAACTAATAGTTAAATAAGTTGCCATAGTGAAAAATATTTTAGAACATTAACAATATACATTCTACTGATTTAAATGTTAAGGTAATCAGAACATTCCAGTAATCCAGCACCCTGTTGTCTTTGACAGTGACAGTTAAGTGACTTTATACTGTTTGTTTTTTTTAGTTTTAAACTATATCCCCCCCTTGGCAGGAGACAAAGGGAACTTAGAACCTAATGTTAAGAATAGAAGTGTTCTGTTCCATTCTCCATAACGTCATGATTTGCTTTTTTTTAACAAAGCAAAGATAAGCAGGTTTCATGTATAATATTACAAATTGGATCAAATAAATATATCATAGAATATAAAAAATCTCTCCTTTGTTTATCTCAATTTATGTGCAGGTAAAATTAAATTAATAAAAATTAAAGAAATATCAGAGGAGGATGGCTCCCTTTTCAGAAAATAAAAACTTTTGGTAAATCTGTATAACAGCAATAAATGTAATGTTAAAAATATCTTTATTGTGGCACAGAGAGATCTTGTGACTGTGGGTCCAGTTCTCACTGTGGGGAATTATAAATTGTATATTTTAATTTCCTTGTTCTGGTAATGAGGCAAGGAGCGGCTTTGACTTCTCTAAATAACAAGAGAACAATATAAAACAATATAAATTTGTCTCACATTTAGTTGACATATGTGCACATATTAGCTTCCAGCTGTATCCAGTTTCTAGCAGGGTAGGCAGAGGGGGCTCTTATGTTAAGACATTTTTTTCCCCATACACTACTTAATAGTCAAGTCAATGTTTGTTAAGTGGTCTTGTTACCAGATCAGAAAAATAAAAGTAATTCATACGATCATACAATAAGCATTTAGAGCCTGACACTACTGTGCTAAACCTGGACAGCCTCTACTAACATACACATTGGTTAATCATTATTGAGAAAAAATATAATTTGACAATAAATTACCTGCCTAGGCTTTAAATTGTTTAATTACAATATTATGTGCTATGGAGAGGCCTATTAAAGGTTGTTTTAACTGTTCACACCATATCCTGTAACACTTTACCAAAATCGTAGTATTATAAATTTTTAAAAACAATTAATTTCGGGAAGAATACGAAAAATATTATTTGATATTGCTGTTTACTTTGTAAAGTATTAGGATGTGGCTATATTTATTACATTTTACTATTATATATGTATTAAATTGGAAACCAATTAGAAAATCTATAAAAAAAAATCAAGTTTATTTCGTTTTATCAAAGCAATTACTTTAAAAAAATAAAAAATATAATTTAGAAAATAAATAAACATTGCGAACTACCTCACAAATACTTGTTTTGTTCATTTAAATTATTCATAAAACAATATAAAAATACAGAAAATGTTAGCACAAGCTCAAGATAAATATTTTTTATTGTTTGTTTTGTAAAACTTAACACGTTACAATAAATATACCTAAGCGTCGGAATTTCTATTTAGTACTGTTACTTTCTCAACAAAGTTAACATTGGAATAATATAAGACTTTGCTCAGTAAAAAAAATTTAGAAAAGAAAAATTATAGTAAAAATACTTACATTTTGTTGCGTAGGCACACAATGGCAAGAATTATTTGTTTTTGTACAATTATAATAACATAAATAATGAAAATCGGAACCGCCCAGCTGGCAGATTTGTGAACACAAGTCACAGCCAGAAAACAGACACAGATTATACAATGACAATTTGCAAAGTGCATTTTCGTTTAGAAATAAAGTTGAATTAAATTTTATTATGATTATGAAAATTTTATTTAAAAATATATATTTTTTCTAGGCTTCTTATTATTTTACATTTTTTTGATAATAAAAACATAATTTACATTTAGTATTTACTTATGATTATACAAGTCGACAAATTTCAGTGACATCTAGTCAGACAAAAACTCTCTTCGCATAGTTGTAAAGTATTCGGTATCACGTAATTGGGATTTTTTTTCTTAGATGGAGCTACCAGTAGCATATTGTAGTAATATTTTGAGATAATTATTATATTATTGCAATTATACTTATAGTTTTACAATTGCAAAGCTATTTATAAAATATTTTTTTTAGCAATATTAAAGTCCTCTGTATGTCATAATGTTCAGAAAGCCATGTACTATTATTACTACACAATAATAATTAATAAAATAAAAAATAGTAGTAATTAAGGTATTTTAAATATTTTTGATATATAAGATATGAAGATTAAGCTATTCAGTGAAAATGAGGACGAAAATTCGATATTTTAGGTCTAGAACACTTTCAATGAAAATAATATTTAAACATAAATATCAAAACATTAATTTTATTAAACACTTGATGAGGAAATGAAATATTTAATATTTTCATTTCTTCGCTTTGGTAAAAATTCATTTTATTAAACGAGTTCTGCCCCTCAACTCGCAATGCCTCAAGTTCGGCGTAAAGTGAGGAACGGAATGTCTTAAAACTAGGTTCCTAATTTACTTTGGCCTACCCAACCCTATCCGGAATAGAGCTTGAAGCTAAAAAATAAATAAAATTATCGTGACACGGTTAGTGATTGGTTATAATACGGTCACAACTCTAAAACACAAGATTTAAAATTAGAAGTCCTGAAAAAAACTTCCGGGCACATAATGAAGTAAGAAAGTAACAGGATGGTACCCTAGAGAAGGTAAGAGAAAAAGAGACAGACCGCAAAAAAGATGAGACGATGACATCAAACAAGTTGCAGGAGTGATATTTAGCCGCCTATAACGAATAGCGTCTTCAGAGTCCTGTTGGCTATTTCGCGTTTGTGGTCGGAGAGTTTATTTAGTTTGGTATGCTTAATATTTTTACATAATTAGAGCCTACGACATGACCAATATTTTCTCACCACATATTTAGATTGTCCAGATGTTTTGAAAGGCTTCAAAGCGGTTTTGGAGTTCAAAATGTCTCTAAGACTTTGGATTTGTGCAGCTATTGGTCGGAGCGGAGACTTTATCAGTAGAAACTTAATGAATCTTGAAATAGTGTACCTCGCACAATTGATCACTCCGTGTTTTCAAGGCACTGATCACAGAAATATCATTGCTATTTTCTTTATTCGAACTTGTCCAGGTCCATTTCCGCTGTTGGCATTTTCTGAAGTAAGCTATGCATTGGCTTAAATATATCCTTATAATATATACTCTATACCTCTACTGCATAAAATGGCGAGATTGACTCGAAATTGGTAGCCGGATTGGCTCATTATCATAGCCCTTACTAGTAGCTATGAGTAGCATAGCCGGGAAGCGGACTAGGGGTGGTTTTTGCGAACCTATGTTCGCTGCCATAATTGCAAGCGATTGGCTGGTCGTTGATGTCCATCTCCCGCTGATTTTATTCCTTTATTCGCCTCTTCCGACACTCACGGTTAAAAATGGGGTAATATACTATAAAAAGAGTTTCACTGAAGAACAGCATGTACGACTCAAATAAAATGTACGCTGATAGAAAATATATGATGCAAGATTGATAATTAGGAAAAGCATAATGAAATCTCGTTTGTTCTTCAGGAATATTGTGTGAAAGAAGTAAAGTTGGTGAAAAATTTGAGGAATTTTCGAAGGGGATCAATGCAATGCTTAAGTTTGAGAAGAGCAGCTGTTTAGTCCGTGCCAGCACTTCTCAGCAGAACTGATTTCCAAGCCAGTGATTGTTTTTATCGCATATTTATGCTTCGATTTAAATCCTCTAACAATAAATGAATAAAGAATAATTTGAATTTATGGCGTTTTATAATGTTCATAAAGCGTGAAGTTAGGAACAGAAGAGAATATATTTTTAAAGTATAGCATAATTCTAATATAATAAAATAATTAAAAATATTGCGTTATTATTATTTTATAAATAATTGCGCCGTTACATAAAATGTTGTATTTCAGGGATAAAGAGCCTAATATATTCTCAATGGCCAGCGAATAATGATCTTCACTTTCTTTCAGTGGTCGTATTATGCACCCGTGTTATTTTCACGTAATGAATTTGTGTACCTATGTACGACATGACAAATATTTTTCAATGTTTTATTTCGAGATGGTTTTTGCTCCTGTGTAAAATCAATTTCATTTAAATGTTTCAATAATCATCAGAAAAAAGGATTTTTTCAAGGCAAAATGTTTAAAACTATTATGGTTTTTAAGAAATAAGCAAATTTACATATTCAAGTGACATAACCTATATAATATAATGGTTAAGGTTAACAGGCCTGAGTAAATTTTCAATAAGTTAGATTTTTATGTTGGATTGACATGACTGACATCACAATCACCATGTTTAAGAACTTTAAAATGGGGTTAAAGTATCTGTAAGGTTCAATCCAAAATATTATTCAGAAAATTGTGAAAGTGTGTTCAAAACACGCAGAAAAATCTGCGGATTCTAAATATATACAACTCAATATCGCAAAAGGAGCCTTGACCAATAAACCTTTGAGCCGGCGAAATTTTGAAATTATTTAAATTTGTATGTATTTATGTTTAATTTTGAAACATAACGTAGGATTTTTATCTAATATGGTTTAATTAAACAACACTGTAAAAGAATAGCTGCCGGGGACTGGGTGTGGTTATATAACGCGGCGTTGTGTTCTGCGACTCAACATTCAATGTCGTAAATTTCGATAGTGAGTAGAAAGAGAAAAAATACTATTGTAATATAATAATTATTTTTTATATTAACACATAACATAAGTATTCAAGGAACCTAGTGTTAAGACACTCCGTTCCCATAAAAACAATTCTGTTCCCTAATTTCCGTTAGATTCTGGAAGCTTTGCGTATTGAGTGTAAGAGTTTACGCCGCGCTCTGCCTCATTCCTAGAAAGGGAGAAAATGAAAGAAAAATTTATATTAAATATAAAATTTTCTTAGTGGTAATCGATCCTAAGACCAATTCCATTTAAACGCACGGCACGCTTGTTCCCCTGCGCTATGACTGGCCTTTGTAATATTTATGATTGATGGTAAAGTGCCTATGGGTTTCATTAAGAAAATTGCAATAGGTATAATATAAAATAAAACTACAAGACGAAGAAGTATTTCGTGAATATATCACAAAAATCTTCTTTTGACCACGTGAAATAAAAGAAATATGTACAACAAAAATTGTTCCACGAAATATCAATACATATTTTAAACCTTTTAGCTAGAATCGAACCCAAAATATCCTTACTTCATAGAGATTCCAATTCATTTTGCCACCCCACCGCACTTGGAGATGAACAAGTCAATTTAAGATAAATGCCATTAATTTTGTTAAGTTGACGACAAGTTTACCCCAAAACCGACCGACGGCCGATAGTCGGCAAGTCGGCAACTTAATTACACAGCACTAGTTGGTTTATCAACGTGTAAATTAATTAAGCTTTATCTCCGGTCAAGGCGGCTGAAGTTGTGTACTTGTGATTATTTCAACTACTTTGATATCTGTGGATAGATGGTTTTGGTGTTTTGATTTATCTGTTAAATGTTAATGTAAATATTAATAAAGTATTGATATAATAATATTGAAAATTATATTCGTGCTGCTGTAAGCGCGTTCGCGAGCGAGCGGGTTCGATCCCCTCTCGAGGTAAGGAAATAGTTAATATTTTTATTTCTCCACTCTAATATCGAGGCAGAGCTTGGCGTAGAATTCAGCTCCCTTATACGCAATCGACACAAAGTGCAAAACGAAAATCTCTTAATGAGAACGGAGTATCTCGACACTGAGTTCACAAGCTCAATCTGCCTACCCCGCTATGTGTAGGATACAGAGTGAAACTAAAAAAAATCTACCATACTTTTTTTTCCAGTAAGTAACTGAAGAAGATATTTAATCTCAATGTGAGCGCGGCAATTGTGGGTGCAAATGTAATTCGGGGAGAAGTATTATTAAGATAAAAAAATAACAAGATATTATACGGCTTAAATTCCTCCACGCAATATTTCTAAAGTTACGTCTCGCGTCTAGGTTCCCAGGTTCCCTCTATATCCCCTGCGATAAGTAAAAATACCTGCAGGTTTAAAGTTATGTTCTAAATACGTAGGTATTCAACAGGCCACATTTCAACGGACATAAACTGCAATAAATATTTAAAAAGTTTCCTCGTTAATGGTTAAATATTTTTAACGAGCCATTTACTTGTAAAATAAGAAAGCTGTACCGAGCTTGATCTTAGCGTAACGAGCGCTTATTCTACCTGCCTTATTATTATATTAAGTTTTTATGCTGTGGAGCTAAAACGTTAAGAACAAGAACACTTGTGGCTTTATATGTATATTTTATAAAATAATTTCTTATTGTTAACCGACGGCGCTATGCAAAAGTAATGTGTGTATCGTTTTTCGTCTATTATTATATTAATATATATCGAATGTTAATACTGGGCTTGTTTCTTTTTTTAGTTCAGGGTTTTTTAATCAGGTTTTTTCGTATATTTAACTTATTTGAGGGATATTTTTACTATTTTTTAAGTGTTATTCCACACTTAGGATTTAAATTTAGTATTATTTGAGGTATTTTTCTCTTTCTATTTTTTTTTTTCAATAAATTACATGGATTGTGATAGGAGCCTGTTGTGGCACAGGAACCCAAGCGAGCGGCTAAAATCGTGACAGGTTGTGAGTTCGGTTGCCACTCGAGAAAAAGAAATATGTACTATTTTTTTGCTTTGTTAACAACGTTCGCATAATCCGCCATTTAACTCAAATTGCTAACAAAATTTGGCGGAAAGTGGAAAACGAAACGGTCATAATGGTCTCTCTGCTTATCCTGCTACATATGGTGTATAGCGTGAAGCTATATAACATATTATTAAAAAACCATAAATCATATGTGTCTTACAGTATGCCACCGCCATTATATTTGCCCTTTTTAGGACATTTATAGTAAGCACACACTCACTATGCTTGTGTTAACAGCCTTAAATAATATTTATTGTCAATTTCGAGTCTGAATGACAACGCGACTGTCCACTACCCCCACTTGGATCTTTAAATCATTTATTAAACTGACTTAATTTATATATAACTTTCGAACTGTAGGAAAATAGATATTTCTTATTTATCCTATCCGTTAATCCCAGGACAATGTTTATGTATATAATAAAAAAATAATAATAAAAATACATATATATTTTTATAATTTGCCAACAAAATCGACTACCAAAGAGAAACTACGGGCCCAAGCCAGTATTACAATAAAAGCATCAAAATAAGCAATACCCCAAATGTTAAATAACATTTTATTTCTTACACCCTTACCCAGATTGCTAACACAAAATAAAATAAACAATCAAAAAAGCCGGCAGCGTTCTGCGAAAACTCCTAAATAATTAAAGTTTAATTTAAATTCACTGTAATACGGTAACCGTTGAATATTAGAGTGAGAGATTTATAACAAAAATGTTTTAATATAGAGCACTGAAAAGCTAAGGCCAGGTCATCAGGTTGTTACTGTACAGTCGACTGGGCTCGGTTTATCAGCAAAGCGTTAAATTCTGATTTATATTCACTCGGCGATTTCGCTTGCGACTGCCAACATCGCAATTACTATACATTTTTGTACAAACACCTATTGGATTGGAGGTTCGGACTTGAGGTCGTTTTGTTTTGTTGGTGAATTTGGGCTTCTTTTTAGAAAATGAATGGAAAATTTAATGTAGCGAGATTTGAACCCGCCCCTATATGATCGGCCAAACACTGTGATCACTATGCTGTGCGTTCTTATCAAGTTAGGTCGTTCTTATATGTTTATATTGGGTAGTTGGTCGGTTTCCAAGAGGAATATATATATATATATATATATATATATATATATATATATATATATATATATATATATATATATATATATATATATATATATATATATCTTCAAAATAAATAATAAAATGAAATTATATTAAGAAACAAATATACAACAATTCGGCGAAAAGTTGGGAACGAAAGTACAGACTGGGACCCCAGGTTCCCTCTGTCGACCCTACCGTGTGGTACGGTGCGAAACTAAAAAAACATTAAAAAAGCAATTAAATTACTTTAGACACCAATTTAATAATTACTATGCAAAGAAACATTCAAGCGCATCGTAATGCATTCCATAGTGCCTCGTAGACACATTACACATCTGAATAGTATTGAAAGATAGTATTGTCTGCACATTAAAATATCTGTAGGTTGTTCCTGGTGCAGTGTGATAGAGTCTAATTGGTCGTTCAAATGCATTGGTTGCGGGTTCGATTCTCGCTTAAGAGATGAATATTTTTATTCATTGGTTCTGTTTTTTTACTCAATATGTTATGTTTCGTAACTTTTGCAGAAAACAGAGAACGTGGGGTAGTGAACTTAAAAAAATCTTAATTATTTCTTCCCTTTTCATACCACAGCTGTTTCCACACGTGAAGTAGCGGAGAACGAAACCCAAAGCGATCCTTTAAATTTAATTATAGTCGAGATCATATTTGACATTCATTAAGGATATTTTCAGCAAGTTAATTCATTTAATAAAAGGTACTGAAGAGATTTAATTTGGTAATTATAATTACTTTGTTCAAAGATCACGCTTTAGTGGAGCTTAGGGAAGCGGGGGGCTAGATGTAACAGTCTGTGTCACACAGTGGGACTCGTCACTCCACACACATTGCCTCGAATCTGAATTGAAAATTTATAATTATTTGGCGCAACACTCTACTCAGTATTTAAATTTCCGAAAAATGGATAAAATTCTATGGAGAACGGAGAGTCTTAACCCTAGGTTTCCTCTGCCAATTCCACTGAATGCATGATACAGAGTGACGCTATAAACAAGTGAATAACAACGCGCTCTTGAACTCACATTGGGCGCATACTTAGATATTCTAAAGTCACTATTTTGATAAACAACTAAATATGGAACCGAGTAGAGTATATTCTTGAAATGCTGATGCTATGCATACATATATGAGTGCTATGTATACATATACGATCTGTTTATATAAATGCTGTATATATAGTTTTCTATTAAACAGTTGTAAGTAGAATATGGCTTAAATTACGATTACTTTTTACGCAAATTAAACTTACACTGAATATAAGCAGAGTATTCCGATTTGTGGTTCAAATAAAAAATGGAATAATTCGGAACGGAAGTGTCTCAATGAGAACTTTTCCCAGTTTACCAGTGATAAAAGGAAAACTGGCAAAAGTTCTCATTTAGACACTCTATTAATACTTACCTCAGTTGCCACTAAGTACTTGAGGTATTGCGTACCTAGTGACGGAACTCAGCCCCGTGCTTTTACTTCGTTACCAGAACGAGGAAATTAAAATAATGTATCATCATTCTCCTGTAAGAATCGAACCCATATTTAACGATCATTCTGCACTCACATGTTTAACCTCTGAGCATTGACGGCCTCCTAAAAATATATTATAAGTATTATGTCACTTACGTGCAATTGCGTTATTTCATTCATATTTTCTATCACATTTAAAAAATATACTAATACATTTAATATTAATGAATATCTAAAATTTTAACCCATAACCCTATAGAACTTCAGAGATATCGATACAAAAATCCTGCAAAAAATGAGGATGGACGGGAGCGAAGCGGCCGAAGAGACAGACCATTCTTTTATTTAAACTTCTATAACTTAACAATATTCTACTGTGTTCTTTTCCACATGCTTACTATGATAAAACGAAATGTTTATATTCTATAGTATATAGTTTTTTACCCTCGGAGTTGCAGAACACCTAATATTTAGCTCATAATATTATTAGCTAGTAGAAGGAGTAGGGATGGTCTGGATTCAGTTCATTTGTATTTCATTTCATCTATACTACTATATGTGGAATTCGGTATAAAGCTGTATTATTATTGTTGTATCGTCTGAATGACGCAACGCATAGCCGAAATTACTGAATTTATAAAGTTGAAACTTGGCACACAATTAGGTTCTATCAGAGTGTTGACAATAAAAAATAGTTGTCATCCATATAAGTCGTAATTTTAAAAAATAGTTACAAAATAAAAAAAAGAACATATAAATAATCATACTTTATCATATAATCCCTAAAAACAAACATTCGTTTTTATACATTAGTCACGTGACACGAAGCAATGAGGATTGGTCAAATTGACAATGACGTCACATGTCAATGTGTCCGCTAAATATTCAAGTAGTATTATTGAAAACATATAGATTATTCAACAATTATATTTTTGTTCAGCTTTGTCCAACGGCACAATGGGATAATGGAACGCCATTTATATTTTTTATTTTACCTTTATTATTAGTTTTTGATAGTTTAATATAAATATATATTTATTTATTTATTCAGGTTAAGAAATATAGTGAAGCACTAAGAGAGAGCTAAACAAAATTCACATGGGATCTGGGAAAAGATATCCATTTTACATCTTGAAGTCCACACAAAGTTGCGACTTAAAGTTTTAATAAATAAATCATCTGTGTATATAAAACGTGCGACTGGTTGTGGGTTCGAACCCCATTCATCGAAATAAAGTATTTAATGTTTTCATTTCTTCGCTCTGGTATAAGGCGAAGTGCGGCGTTGATTTCCGCCTATCAACACGCGACTTCTCATATTCGGCGGAAAGAGGGCAATGAAATTGTGTTAATGGAAACAGAGTCTCTTCACACTAGTTCTCAAGTTCCCTCTGCCTACCCTGCTATGTGCAGGATACAGCGTGAAGCTGAATTTGTACAACCATTTCACAGTATAGAGCATATATATACTTCCAAAATATAAAATTCCATTTTAAAAATTAAACCTAGGTACAATATATTTTATTTATTTTATATTAAATACGACCATGAAACACAGCTCGGCGCTGAAATATTTGTTGCAGAATACTGAAATAAAAGTAGACTTCATTCTTAAAACACGCGTCCGCTACCTGTAGACTGTAACTGTGCTATAAAACGATGCATTTTAAGAGATTCGTATTTTGTCTTTATTTACAATATAACTTTAAACATACTCAATTTAACTTTTTTGGAGTTACCTGTGTTCCACTTGAAGACAGGCAGTATTACGCAAAAAGAACCTAAAGGAACCTGGTGTTAAAACACTCCGTTCAGTTGCAAGCATTACCTTGCCTTGAGAGTATGAAAATAATTCGTTTTTTGTGTGGGAACCCGGTAGTGAGTTGTGTTTATGATTATATTTGTGTTCAATTTTGTAGTAGAATTTACTTTTTATTTAATTTCTAAATACAAGTCTGAGTTAAAAAATCTCATATAAAAAAATGAATGAATACCTCCAAAATCCAAATCACAAAGAAAAACTATTAAAAAAGGAAATCAACTTAAAAATGTATATTCAAGAAAAATCTCCACCAAGCATTTCGTACGGAACGTTCAAACGAGGTTATATATATTTGAGAAAATGTCTTATCTAGTACACATTGATTGTGGAGTCCACAAAGAATGCACTGGAGTATGTCCGCTGCATTTTCCCGGTATTCCAGGATTCTGGAATTCCTTGAGCTTTCAACATATATTTCTATTCGATTAAGCCTCTTTGTGACTTAGTGTAACCATGTATGATGGAAACTTGCTTGAGATCAAAGTTCTTCTTTATATAAATTAGATGATTAACAAATTCATCTCCAATGGAGTGGATAGCCATATGATTGTAGATTTTGCAACATACCTAATAATCGGTATGTATATTATTTGTATAAACAAGTGTGCGACTGTAAACGCGACAGATCGTGGGTTCGATATGCACTCGACGAAGTGAAAACTTTGATAATAAGGCAAAGCATGGCGTTGAGTTACGAAAATTAACACGCGATGCTTGAAGTATTGCGTGTTAAGTGGTGGACTTGTATTCGGCGGAAATTGAATGAATGATATGAATGGAACGAAGTGTCTTACCACGAGGTCTGCCTTCCTGCTAACAAAGTCAATAACGTGCTTTATCTCGTCACAAGAGCGACGAAATGAATACAACTAACCCGAGCGTTTACTGTCATATTTTGAAAATAATACTTAATCTTAATATATTTTATATGAAAATATTTTCTATTCGATTTAACTCTTGCATGCATCGACTGCTTAAATTACTGATCTTTGTGATCTTCTCAGTGGCGCTGCTTTAAACGCTCCGTTGAACTAAAATTATACTATTCAATCATAAAAGGAGTTGCTAAAACTTATACAAATGTCCCATGGCTATAGTAAAGTTAAAATAAAATTGTTTAAATTAATTAAATATTTTTTTATTTATCATTTTTTTATACTTATGTTTTTTAGCATCATTAAATATATTTTTTGGGGAAAGCCAGCAGCTTATATAATTATGACAACAAGTATGAATTTGATTATTTTTCAGCTTCATGCTTTAAATATTTATGCAATGTGCAGGATACACCTGCACATGGCATAAATATTTAAATAGAAAATATTAAAAATTTTATTTCCTTGAGTGGGGATCGAATCCACAATCTGTCGGTCACAGTCCCACGCTTGTACAGCTGAAGGAAAATATAAAATTAAATTCAAAAGAAGTTAACGCAATTTACTCTTGACTCCAACAAATTTTTCTGATTTGGGCTTTGAACGGATTATTTTCGGAACAGGTTTTTGTTTAAATATCACAAGCTCAATTTTTTCTTGGTAAAATTATGATGGGTATCATTTCTAGCATGGATCATTATCAATACGCACTACGCTGTGATTATTTCTATTCTTCGAATACTATCGTAAAATTTTAAAACTTCATTTTGAGTTTCACAAACCAAATCACCGCGTTAGATTACGCTAGTGCAATGTCTCTTACCCAGTCGTATATAGGACCTAGAGAAAGCTAAATGAATAATAACCTCTTCCATTGAATAGATTAAAAAATATTTTAATTCAAAAATGCATTCCACGAGTCTTCCAATTCGAATGCAAATTAGGAATCGACTTTCATTTCGTCACTCGTTAGCGCCCTCTCTTTTAATTAGCGATATCTTTGAGGGTACATCATTGTTTACTTTTGAAATTTTCATGTAACTTTAGGACGCTTGTGTTGTTTTTTCTTTGTTAAATATCTGTTTAAGAGACTACTGTTAGCGAACAGGCCTCTAGAGTTTTTTAAATAACTCTTCCGTTACTCAATATTACTTAACGCTTTGGTTGGAAAGTGTAGGAGAGAACTTTTAAAATTTAGATAGGCATATAACATTATAGTGGGAACAGTATATAACTAAAAACTAGGTCATAGGTTCAATCCCGACTCGAGGAAATGTGATTTATCGCACATTTACTGGTAAAAAAGAGTTTTCTCTTTTACGTTAAAAATAACCACAAAGTGGAAAATATAATGTCTTAACTTAGATTCTATCTCCCTAATATTCATTTTCATAATTTATCACATTTAAGTAATAATATCATAAAGATAAATTGATATAATTAAATTAGATCGTCCATTGTTTAATAATAAACTTTTACCGTGAAACCATTAGCCATTCTCGTCTATATCATAACCGTTTCTGCTTAAAGGAAAATTTAAATATTTCTTGAAATGTCTGTTAACTATAATGTAATTGTTTTATTATTGCTGATGAATATATTCAATGATGCCTTAAGGCCTGTCGTGGCGCAAGGACATAAGCGTGTAACTGTCAGCGTGAAAGATTATAGGTTCGATCTCCACTAGGATATAAAAATAAAATATATCAATTTATTGGTACCCGTATTAAAAGAATGAACCTTGAAATTAACAAGTTAAAAACTGTTTATGAAATATTTAATAATTTCTTTTCTTCGATCTGATAGCAAGGCAATGTGCGGCGTTGAGTTCCGCTACTTTAGACGCTTACTTCAGCTGGTGGGAAACGAAAATGTCAAAATGAAAACAGAATGTCTCAACGCATTCACGAGGCCTGTCGTGGCGCAGCGGCACAAGTGTGCGAGTGTAACCGACAGGTTCTGGGTTCGATGCCCACTCAAGGAAATGAAATATTTAATATTTTCAATTTAAATATCTAATGTTTTCATTTCTTCGCTCTGGTACAAGGCGAAAGCGCGGCGTTGAGTTTCGTCACTCAACACGCAATGCCTCAAACTCAGTGAAAAGTGGGGAATGGAAGTGGAATGGAGTGTCTTAACACTAGGTTCCCAAGTCCCTCTGCCTACCCCACGTGCATACCCAGCATGTGCGGGATACAGCGTGAAACTGAAAAAAAAATTGCTGAAAATAAAATCAATTAAAATAAGATTTTAGATGTTAAAGTTCTATGGAAAGCATACCATAACATACACATATCGTATATATTTAAATGACAAATGCTTGCATAAATATATCTTGAAAACGGGTCTAACCATTGCCACAAAATTTAGTATGTAGAGTGCTTTGGAGGCGACAAATCGATCTAGCTAGGTTTCATTTTCAGATAATGTCGTTTTATTATTCATATTTTCAGGCAGTGAAAAATGATCCAAAATATCATTAGTATAAGAAGGTAAATTTCCGTATATTATAATATTATTATAGTTGCGATAGGAAATCGGGCGAAAGCCAGAAGATCTTGGTTCGAATTCAGTATTTCTAGTCTAATTATTTTTTTCTCTTTGTAATATGTAAATTATTTTAAAAAAACAATAATTCAAAGAAAAATATATGTTACTAGAAAAACTCGCCCAGCAAATTCAATCATCCTAGTATTTACTTATATAAACACACGGTATATTATATTTTAGCGTCCCGCACGTGGCTTCGCCCGCTTGTTCTAATAAATTATCAATTTTTAAGATAATATTTATACATTGAAATCTAAAACTTCATTTAAATGAATAAAAAAATTGTAGCAATTTTGTCGAAGTATTTTTTTTAAACAAACGATTTTTTTTCTATTTATCAATTATTATTAACCTAGTAAACTATGTTTACTTGTTTCTGAGATTTGCGCGTACCAACGCACAGTCAAAGAGATAAAAATTTTAATAATCACTAGTTGGGGTCATTTAAAAACGTAAAAAAGATTTTCAATATATTATTTTCAATATTATATTCCTTTCAATATAATATTCCATGTACCGCCAGATCAGTTACAGATTTTTTATAACTATAGATGAGACGAATATTCTCGTACATACTTTAAATCCTTGTAAATTCCTTTGTTCCAGGGTGACGTCGATTGAGCTGAATGCAAATTGTAAACGATAGGGACTGTCTTCGTCGTGCCCTTAATTACCGCGCTCGTTGAAGTCACTCACTGTCTGTACCACTCGGGCTTTTTGTGTTGGGTGTTAGTGATGCATTTTTAACTTTTAGCTGAATAGAATTAAGAACAGATTTAATATATATATCACATATCAAGTTAACTTTAAATTTTTTTAAGGAATCAGTAAATAGTGTTTTCACTTACTATATCATAATTCTGAGCAATTATCTTTGGGTAGTGCATACTTGTAAGAATCTCCCTGCAATGATGCTGACAATATAAATATGTAACAGGATTTTAAGAATTGCGACGTAACCAAATAAGAACGTGTGGACGGATTTCGAAGAGTCGTGGGTGTAGATCCAGCTACGTTATGCTACGTACAATTAGATATTTTTTGTGTTTTGTGTCGTTTGGTGTATTCAAAAGTAGGATCACGCTTTGTCTTGTATTCCGTGAAATGAAAATATTTCAATATTGGAAGTCAGACCACACACACAAAAAGGTGATATTTTAAACAGACGACAATGCCGCTATGCTATGACGGCCTTAAAAAAATTGCATTTTCTATATGTATATAATTGCTTTTTATATTATTTAAAGTGGAGAACGGAAGCACCTTAATAGAGTGTCTTACCATTACGCTCTTAAATAAAAAAAATAAATGTATAATGATGACACATACAATAACCTATACAATAGACACATTTTGTAGGATAATGATACGGAACCATTTGTTCCCGAGTCCAACTCTCCCTTACTGGGATTTTTATTTACAAAAATCAAGTGATAACAAACCATTCAAATAAACGTTACGAAAGTCTTAATTAAAATGTTCTCATTTTTACAGAACTGTAGCCCTTTCCCTCGTTTACTGATTTTCATTAAGACCGTCCATGCAGAATAAGTACATTTATTTATATTCAAAAGAATACACAAAATATTTGTTTAGAAAATATTCACATTGTATAAAATAAGAATGCTCAACACCGATCGAATTTTTTTTAGCTTCACGCTGTATCCCGCACGAGGCAGGGTAGGCTGAGGGAACCCGACAACCTAGTGTTAAGACACTCCGTTCCACTTCCGTTCCCCACTTTTCACCGAATTTGAGGCTTTGGGAGTTGAGCGGTGGGACTCAACGCCGCCGCTTTGCCTTATTACCAGAGCGAAGAAATGAAATATCAAATATTTAAAATGAACATATTAAATGTTTAATTTCCTCGACTGGGGATCAAACCCAGAACCTATCGACTACAGTCACACGTTTGTGCCGTTGCCTCTTTTTGACCGATTGAATGATTGTTTTAAGTTCATATTTTTGTTTTGATTAAAAACGCGCAGCGTTGAGTTCCGCCGTTCAAAAAAACTTTCGAGACATTGTGTATCTTGAGATGCGTAGGGGCCTTTCCCCAAGTTTCTTAATATTAGGTTCCCACTGCCCATTAATCTATGCGAAAATGTTATTTGTCAAATTACTTATGCTATATCCCTAGCGAGATAGCCAGAAAGATTCAAATAACTCAATGATACAGACTTTTATTTTCAATTATAGACAGTTTTAGACGTGAAAGATTTATATATAAATTGTTCAAATAATAGATGCAAAATGAAAAAAAAAACATTTTAAGTCTCCAATTAAAAAAGGAATCTACCACATCTTGGCAAAGTGCTTGTAGCTATTAAATTGCTAATCCGATTATGATAAAACGTATATGAGATGAGATGAGAATTAAGAACTAAGGTTCAAGGTTAAAGAAACTGCACTTAGATCAATTCTTCTATTAATGAGCACATCTGTCTGATACATCGATCAAACACATAACAACCTTTTTGTGTCTTGAGTTAAAATTATTGTTATAAATATATATAAACATTTTAGTCGTTAAAGAATTGTTATGCAACTGATTATAATAAATCAGTCACGTAGTCCACGCGTACGTCATAGACGATAGCTTCAAGCTATAACCCGTGGGGAGGCAGAGGGAACCTAATGTTAAATCATTCCGTTACAATTAAGACAATTTCGTTCCTCACTTTTTATATAATTGAGGCATTGCGTGTTGAATGACGGAACTCAACACCGTGCTTGTCTCGTAACTATAGCAAAGAAATGAAATAAAAAAGTAATAATAATAAAAAAAACAACAATCTGAACGAAGAACGAATACTTAAACGAGAAGTTTAAGGAAAGTGAGGAATACTCAACTCAATTTGAGAAACTTTTATTTTATTGTTTTCAGTGAGTTTTCAAAGTGTACATTTATTATTTGTTTATATAATTAACAAATACAACAAACTGTCATTAAAAACTATGGTTCAGGGTTCGATTTTGTTTTTTTATTTATTATATATTTTGTTCATATAGGACAAAGAGCACGGTATTCAGTTCTGAAACGTTGAGTTTCAAATTTGATCGGTACATGAAGAATGAAGTACCTTTAAACTTTTGTCTACTCATACTGCCGTTCGTAATAATGCTTGAAGCAAAAAATAAAACTATGAAGGGTGGTTCAAATTCTATTGGAAATCAGATTTCCATTTGTTATATAGACTCCATGACGACACAACGTTGACAAAAAATATTTAGTCTTCTCTCTTCTTCTTAATTCTTTTTGTGATAATTGGAACATAAAATTAGGTTCCCAGGTTCCCTCTGCCTACCCTCCTGTTTGCGAGATAGGTGAAGCTATAAGAAATTTGACTTCATTGCGACGGAGTTAATAAGTTTTCGATAGTAGATGTGGGATTTGTAGTCTGTAAAAGGTTTATACTGAAATTATTCTTACGTTTAGCTTAGTTTGCTATAGATAAAATAAGAAAATTGAAAAAAAGTGATAATTTTTTTACAGTTTGAGGCTTGAAGACAGTATATACCGGTCAGTGATGCTAGGTTTTTTTTAATTTTTTTAAAGATTATTAAGTAAAATATCGGCATACCGTAGCCAAAACAGATAAAGATAATAATAATCATTTTTTTTATTTATTGTAGCCTGCCTGAGGCCTGGGCACATTCGTGTGACTGTAAACCCGTAGTTTTGTGAATTCGATCCCCAATCGAGAAATTAAATATTTAATATTTCCATTTCTTTTCTCTGGTAACAAGGCAAAGTGCGGCGATGACTTTTGCTACCTGTGCTAGGGCACGCAATGCCTCAAATTCGGCGGAAAGTGGTTCTGAGGTTCCCTCTGCCTACCATGCCTTGTGTGGAATACAGCGTGAAGCTGAAAAAAAAAAATATTTTTTAATATATTATTTAACATTTTCAATATATTACTTAATATATTTTTAAATTAATTGTTTAACTTATAGCTTATTTTATTATTTATCCTATGCATCTTCATATTTGAGTTTTAAACAAGGTAATATGAACAGTTTTAATGGAAAAACCTTACTATACTTAAACGATGAGTATTTCGGTTTTCCCTCTAATGTACTTAGGTATTCATAGTGGTTATACGTAAACTACGAATACAGTTACATATTTATAATTCTGCGCCTCTTGGTAACCATTCCAGTGCTCTAACCAACTAGTGAGCCATATTTTCTCTTTCTTCTTATTATTCTTATACGTAATTAAAAAATTATTAGATAGCGGGCAGAGAAACAATTTCATCATGTAGAAAACACCCAAGGAATGTAATATAAGTAACACAATATTTTCTACGTTGAACACAACAAGGTACAGGAAATTAATTTAATATCGTATCCTCCACAATAAATAATAATATAGATATAATAATATGTTTATAAGAAAAATGTCAACAATTGTCACTGATCGCTGGTGCTATAGTGAAGGTTGAAACTTGATTGCATTATATTATATTTTTTTAGAGTTCCGCAGAGAAGGGTAAATAGGGTCCCTTAATACTAAGACTTCACTGACCGTTAGCTTGTATGTTCGTCTGTCAACAGACTATATAAATAGTTAAACTGTTGTATTTTTTTCTAATTATTTGTATTGCTGCTATAACAAGAAAATTAAAGAGGAGGATATAAAAATATTTAATATAGATAATTTTAATTTCTCTCACTCATTCATGTTTTCATATTTTAACTTTACGCTTCATCTTGCATATAGTAAAGTAAACAAGGAGAAATAAGTGTCAAGACACTCCGTTTTTTCAGTATGACTTCGAGCCACTAAGAGTTTAAAAACAAAATTCAAAGTCAGCTTGTTTTACCAAAGTGGAAATTAAATATAATTCAGTTTTCTTAGTGAAGACATACTAGAGATGTTTTTATTTTACTTGACATTACATAGCAAGGTAGGCAAAGGGAAGAAATAATAAAAAATACATATATTTCATACCCCCGAGTGGGAATCAAACCAACGATACTTAAGAATAACAAAAGGTTATAAAAGACAGATAAATAAACCAACAGACAGACAACAAAATAATTGTAGAATGATTCTTTTTTTTCATTTGATAACACATAAACAAAAATAGAACGAAACTCTAAAACACAACAAAACAAACATATACTATTAAATGCTATTCGTCCCACCAAATACCAAATAAAGCTTCCTTGAAATACTCTCAAGTAGTCTCGAGACTTCTATTCTATTGTTCTGTGTGAATTACTTTACTAGACGTTGTTTTACTTCCATTGTTTAAAAAGCTTTACTCAACTAAGTTTTAATTATTATTGAGCTTTTAAAAGTTCCAATTTTAACCGTGATCTGGGACTGGAGCTGTAAAGAATTTAGTTTTTTTATGACCATTGGAATCGTTTAACCGTTATCTTTAACTACCTTAACAAATATATTTTTTTAACTTTGCGCTGTACTTCCCACATGGCACGTTAGGGATAGGGAACTTGGGAACGTAGTGTTGAGTATGTGTTCAGCAATGTGTTAAGTGTTACCAGAGGGAAGAGAAATTAAAATATTAAATACTAGCGACCATCTCGCAGCCTCGCCCGGTTGATTAACATAATTTTTTTTTCTTATATTCTTCTTCTAATAAAATTATTACTTTTTAATAAAAACATGCTAGTAATTTTGTCACACTATATATTTTAAATTGACATAACTTTTTTATTTATATACCGATCTAGATAAAAAAAAATCGGTCCCCAATATATAACAGTTAAAACATAGCATAAGCATTTAAGTCTGGCTTGCTGCTTCTGAGATGAGCGCGTTATAAATCCTTAAGGCTACCGTATTTTACCATTTCGCTAGGGAGCTTTCAAATTATTTTAATATTTGGTGGAAAATGCATAGAAGTATTAAGTATCGAAAGAGCGTTAAGTAGTCTAGATAATTTAGTAAAGTAGTTTCAAAGATGTTTTTTTTTTTTTTTTTTTTTTT
>DWMZ01000242.1:0-27862 GCA_018249855.1 Eueides tales michaeli
ACACCTTGTATAATGACTATGCTAATTATCGACCTATTACACTTCTTTATCGACTGATAAAATTATATATATATATATATATATATATATATATATATATATATATATATATATATATATATATATATATATATATATATATATATATATATGAAATAACACTTTAAACGTAAAAATATTTAAAAAATAGCATTTTCTCTTGCCAAATGATAATTCTAACGAACTGTCTTTCGGTAGCGGAAATTCGTGGACATCTCCGATGTCAGAAAGGCTAACAACATAAATAAATGGTAACACGCGTATAAGAATTTCGAGGTAATTTGATGATAACGGATAGCTTAGTTAGTCAAAGCACTTGGACGGTCTCCAAGAGGGGCACGTATCAATCCTGCCACGTTTAAAGTTTTACACGTTTTTAAAAAGCTATATATGATTATATATTGATAGTTAAATTAAAAAATACAGTCAAAGCAAGGGAGACGCTCCCAATTCCAGGACTGTAGTTCAAGTGGAGGATAATGTATAAAAATAGACAAACTTAAGATTGCGGGCGTATGCCTTCTTGTATAAAATGAATAACGATAAATTATAAAGATAAATTTATAGTTACATTACTTTTTTCTATGTTATTGCTATAAAATTTTTACTCATCGTTTTTTTACTTTATTCGTATTGAAAGTTTACAGTTCGTACCAAATTTCGTAACTCTAGGTTAATATCCTTTAAGTGTTGACTACCTCGCCTACAATTCACAATTCGGGAGATGTGATGTGATAGAATATTAAGAAAAAATACATGTTTTTTTTATTTTTATTCTACTCTACGTATTATAAGTATTTATGTATCTTTAAAAGTTACATTTTTTAAGTCTGTCGTGGCGCAGTGGCCTAAGCGTGTGACTTTAAACGCGACAGGATGTGGATTCGATCTCCACTCGAGTATACAATATGTTCAAATTAAATTAGATTCCTGAACTCCATCCCCCTCCCATGTGCGATACACAGCGTAAACCCGATTTTAAATATTCGGAGCTCTTCACAGAACATCCGAGTCGAGTCTTATGCGTGTTATGACCTATTGTTCTTTTATTTCTGTTAACTATCTGTATAGTTTTAATTATCCGTTTTTGTGTTATTCTTTTAATTAATGTACGCAACGAAATTTCAGAGAAACCTTAGCGAATTTCTAAATATATATATATATATATATATATATATATATATATATATATATATATATATATATATATATATATTTGAAGCTGTATTATAAATAGATATGCGATTCGTCTACCGCAACGTGGAAGGTAATTTGGGAAAGCCTTGCTTGTTTTGGTATACTTTTAGCTTCACGGTGTATGGCGAGAATGAACACGCCATTTTACACGCACTTAGTGGCTTTTTTAAGTCATTAATTTGTACGTGAAGTTAATAACTTGCAATGACCATTTAAAATTTTGTCACACTCATTTTTAAAAGTAAATCCATATTTATTAGTGTAATTTTTTTTTTAATTTTAATAGAATATCTTAATATTTAATTCAAGTAGTTCTAATCTGCTATACTTGCTTGGTAGTAAATAAATATAAATAATACTACCCAACGTATTAATTATATTTACTTATTAAGTAGCATATATCATTTATAAATTTAGAGATGGATAGGTAACTAATGAATCCACGAGGTAACAGTAGTGACCAATTTCTCAATAACTAGGCTATATAACACAAAAAGATACGCCGAACCAAGCTCAATCTTTATATTATCAGTATAGATATAAGTCAGTATGATGTTCCATTTGTAAGTCATCATTCATCTTGAAATTCTTTGAAAACATACCTACTCAGACACTAGCCAATAGAAAATCTAATAAGAATTGATAATAATATTATTGTTATTCCTCACATTTAAGCATTGACCCGTCAGCGTAATATAATATATTTTATATTTTGTATTCAGTATTGTACGGAAAAAGGTTATTTTTCAATATCAAATATAACCCCAGGGGTGTTTAGGGGTCGAAGAGGGAAGAGGTTGTAATGATGTAAAGATTAGAACTGACCTGTAGTGGCACAGGGGTATAACGTGGCAAAACTTGGGAACCTAGTGTTAAACACTACGTTCCTATTAAGACATTTCTGTTCAGCACTCTCCTAGGAATTTAAAACTGTGCGTATCGGGTCAGAACTCAACAAAGCGGAATAATTTAAATAACATCGCCTTTCTTTGAACCAGATATATTTGAGAAAAGAGAAACATAATTAATTGTTAATTAATTATTAACAACGATAACAGATTTAGCAGAGCCTTTGAAAAGCCTTTGATTTTTTTTTACACTGAAATATTAATTAAAGTAACTTCTGCGTTAACGAATTGATGAAATTTTCCTCAATAGACGAAAAGCGCAAGTGAAGTAAATCTAAGAGAATAGAAAATTATTTAAATTTTATTTCATTTTTCTGCTACACGTAAATAGCAGGAAAAAGAATAAAGAGAACCTAGTACGAATATATCCTGAATTCCACTTTTCGCCCAATCACCACCGGTGACATTTAAACCTATAACCGTCTGCATTACAAATATATATTAAATGTTTAGTTATGTAAGAAACAAATTTAAGTGCACTCTTGCGCGTAAATAAGAAATATTGATACCTAAGTAGGAAAATTTATAAAGAAAAGAAAACGCAACAAAAACGTGTTTTAAATGATAAATATTTAATCTGTATTATAATAAAAAAGTTAAAAAGTAGTGTCTGTCCATTGAATATATTTACGAAAAATCAATGTAAGGGGCTTACAATAACTAATAGAACACAAATCTACAATTTTTAGTATTACTGTCTGTCTGTTTGTCTGTTTGTACCAGCACATCTTCTTATCTATTGGATAAATTTCAAAGTTACTTTTTTAGTTGTATAACCGTCTGGTCTGGGCAGGATATAGGCTATATTTTATTTCGATTACTTCCACACCTAATGCAGGACAGCAAGGGTCCATATAAACCATAAAAAATAACTAAATACACTAAATTTAAAAACGTATAAAAATTTGGACGAAGCATGATTTGAACCTGCGCCTCTTGAAAACCGTTCAAGCGCTCTGACCACTAAGCCATCCGTCCTCACCAAGCTTCGTCGAATTAGTGGTCAGAGAGCTTGAACGGTTTTCAAGAGGCGCAGGTTCAAATCCGGCTTCGTCTAAAGTTTTATACGTTTTTAAATTTAGTATTTTTCTTTCCTAAGTGTGGAATAACACTTTAAAAACAGTAAAAATATTTAATAAATAGCATTCTCTCTTGCCAAATGATAATTCTAATTATCTTTGGATAGCGGAAATTTGTAAAAAATCTCTCCACAGAGATGCTAACAACATAAATAAGTAGTAACAAGCGTATAAGAAATTTCGACGGAGCTTGGTGAGGACGGATGGCTTAGTGGTCAGAGCGCTTCAACGGTTTTCAAGAGGCGCAGGTTCAAATCCTGCTTCGTCCAAATTTTTATACGTTTTTAAATTTAGTATTTTTCTTTCCCAGGGTGTGGAATAACACTTTAAAAATAGTAAAAATAACTAAATACATCCATAACAACAGTCCTAGAGAGTGATGAGCATTACACGATGGTAAATAAAAATTAAACATATGGAACATCTGATAAACAACTTTAACAGTCAAGCTAAACGGTGAGCATTTTACAACAACATATTAAAATCGAAGATCTGGAACATCTCATGAACAATCATAACATTTCACCTAAAGTATAAGAAACAATGAAATGATATTTTAATAAAAGTTGTTGAGTGTCATGGGCATTTTGAATTGAACCCGCATAGCAAAAGATAGAATAGAGTGGAAATCTGTAGAGGAAGCCTATGTCGAAAGACAAGCTGAATTGTAGAAGCGACCGTTTACTGATACTTAATTTATGTTAAAAGAAAATAAATTATTATAAATAAACATATTTGTAAGAAAAATCTTTGTAAAGTAAGTTCAGCAATAAAGGTTATTTTATTTATTTATTTTATTAAATGCTTCACACTGTATCCCGCACAAGGCAGGATAGGCAGAGGGAACCCGGGAACCTAGTGTAGTGTAGTAAGACACTCCGTTCCACTTCCGTTCGCCACTTTTTATTATATGCGATAACCAAAATTAAAAAAATTAAAATATTATTTTGGGTTTTCTATGTTTACGATACTTAACTTGAAACTTTAATGTTATTTTTACCTTCACGATGTATTGCGCTCACACTCAGGGTAGGCAGAGTGAATTTAAGAACCTAGTGCTTAGACACTCCTTTCCTTTTGGCATTGGTTGTTAAGTGGTCCACCATTACGTGGCATTGCGTGTTAAGTGGTCCACCACTTAACACGCAATGCCACAGTTGAGCTCCGGCTCAACGCCGCACTTTGCCTTATTACCAGAGCGAAGAAATGAGAATATTAAATATGTAAACTGAAAATATTAATTGTTTCATTTCCTTTTGTGCCACATGCTTCTGACCCTGCATCACGACAGGCCGCTCCTTTATATAAATCTGTATCATTATACTATCAATAAACACAAAGACAACTTAAAACCTCCATATTAACAGGAACAAATACCCACTGAAAGCTAAATACCAACTTAGTCATAAAGTTTAATATGATAAAATCTACAAGCATCTCGACGTAGCGACTGTAGACTGTAGTCTGTACTGATTAATTCTAAACCTAATTACAATTGTACCGCGCTAAAGTTATTTATCAGTTATTCCGCTACAGAATAGCGTGCATTTGTAGAATTCCTGTTCGGATTTGATTCATGAATTCAGGTATAACGCGTATATACGGGGAGAAGATACCTAGTGTTAAGACATACTGGTTCCCACTTTCAACTTTTTGAGACTTTACGTGTTTAGTGGCAGGTCTCAATACCGCACTATGTGCAATTACCAGAGTAAGCAAATAAAAATAATTTAATGTTTCGTTTGAAATTAGAATAGACATCCACTGGTCTTAGGCCTCGACCTTAGGAGTGTGGGAGATTTCCGTTAACACATGGCGTAGAGACCGCATGCTGTAATGGATAGATCTCACATGCCGGGTACGGCTTTTTATACATATATCGTGTAATATAATGCTAAATAATATCATTTTATAGAGTATTTTGACATGATAATAAAATGACAATTATGAGAAAAATTTAAAGTCACAAGGGAAATGCTAGTTTATACGTAAATTGATAGAAAACACTTTAGAATAATGAAAACTTCATTTCCGTTAAGACAGCTTTTGAATAGTACTTCAGTTGACAAAGTTTAAAAACCAATTTATCTGTTACGAAATAATGAAAACGAAACCGCAAGCTTTAGTTTTTAATCTTATTAAAGAAGAGCATGTGTTTTTACGCCTTTTCGTAGGTGAAGAACACATTAAGGCAATTCATTGTCCAATTTTGACCCAACTTTAGACGTCTCATATGTCAAGCTGCGAAATTCAACGCCGCGCTTTTAATTACCAGAGCGAATAAATAAAATACCGACTAGGAATCGAACTGCAAACCTTCGTTTTTACAGTCCAGTGAAGCAATTATCACGATTGTCTCAAGGGCTTCTTATTTCTTATTTAGTAGTAATACCAAGACACTCGTTTCTCAGCCCAACTTCTAGACATTGAATGAGTGGCGGGATTTAACGCTGAAGTAAAGGACAGTTAGGCTATTTGCTTTTATATATTTTTCATCTATTATTTAGAGGAATATTTTTTTATAGCTTCACTCTGTATCCCATACATACTTACGAAATCTAAAGACATTAAATATAGAGTGGAAGAGGTCAACCTCTCACTTTGCTTTCCTACAAGAGCAAAGAAATGAAATAAAAAAATTACACAATATACCTACTTTTAATATTACCAATATTAAAAATAATAATACATTTTCTTGCTTGTAATATAACAAAGGCGAGAAAGAATCTCTATACAGTGTTTCATATAACTTTTATTATCGATATAGGAATTCATTTACTATCGATATAAATTTAATCATAAAATGTAATATATTACTCTAGTAAAGCAACAGCTGGTTTTTAGTGTGTTTTAAATATATAGATAGCCAAGGTAAAATAAAATATTGTGATAGTTTTACTTTCACAGAGATTAAGTTTTAGGCCCTCGTGACGTATGAAATTATGATTGCAGACTTAACAGTGGCGGGTTTGATTCCTAATACCGGAAATCATGAAATGGAAAGGGTGTGTGGGGAAAATCAGAAACTATCAAACTTCAAACCAGCAATTAATTTTTAAGGAGACATGTCGTGGTCCTACCTTTGGTAACGCACGCGGTTGAGTAAAGCCCCTGAATATGCAATGCCTTAAATTATTCGGACGGAGAGAACGGAATTAAGTGTTTTAATATAGGTTCCCAAGGTTGCTCTGCCCACCCAGCCTAGTGCAGGAGGAAAATAAGATGTTTTGCATAATTTTTAATCGTTAAAAAAAGCTCATTGTAAAAGCTATCTGTTTTTAAACTTCCCTTATCAATTACGATCAAGAAAATGGTCACGTTCTCAAACTGGCACGATTGTCGTTCGTTCCGAGGCAAATACGTGTTTTCGATATAGATAGAGAAATAAAAAGTATAATTTAAGCTTTAAGCTCTTTAAACACGGTGCATTTTCAGAGGAAAGTAATTTTCTAGAACAACAGTAGCTTAGTGTCAATTTTTATACTGTATATATAACTATATCTTTATTTATAATAAAATGGCGCCTGTACATCTATACATATAATAAATCTGCAACCGATCTCTTCTGTACATAGAAGATATATTAAAGAAACATTTAGTGATTGTTTTATTTAAATCGAGAAATAAATAAAATTCTATTTAAAAAATAGATAGTTCGACATATTTCTTACAAAAATGTTATACATTAAGCTAAAATTTAATTTTCTAAGTTTCTCTTTAAAAGTGATAATGTTATCAAGACAAGAAAATAATCTGGATTATTAATTCAAGCGGGCGAAGCCGCGGTGACACACGCTAGTAAAACATTTATTAGGAAAAAATATTGTTATTGACAGTTGAAAATGTAATAGAACTAAAATAAAAATAAATTTAAATTTTCGATTTCTGTGTGGGTTAATTTACGCCAATCTCAGATACCGCTTTACCGCAGTTATTGCAGTTTTCACTATTGTATTTTGACAAATTTTCCATAATATTTAGTGTTTGTTTTAATTAAGTCATAATATTTTGAGAAATGTTGTTCCATATGATTTAAATATAACAGTGAATCAGATCAAACTTTACTTATTCTATTTATTTTTTCTTATCTAAATCATATAATAATAAAATAAATATATAATACATAATAATAAAATCTATCATAAAAATGTGAGTCGTGAGAAATTATCCTAGGCTTGGATTAGTTGTATTGCAAAGTAACTTTTCTAGAGTATACTTTATTATTGAAGGAAAAATATATAGAAAAACAAATATTAACACGTACCGCTGTAAGCGTGATGGGAAATTAGGTAAAAATGCAAAACCGAATGCTTTAATCCAACGCTTACTCCGTTATATGCAATACGTAGCGTCAAACTAATAAGAAAAAAGACTAAAATATACAACAAACAATTTTCATTAGTACAAAATGATGAAAAACCTTGTAAATAGTTTTGTTTGTTGTTTCTTGGTAAAATCTGAGCGCTGTTTTTACATATTATGTTAATAGCTAAAGTATTTTATTTTAATTTTTTTTTTTAAACTGTGGCCCACATATTGCTATATAGGGCTTAAAAATGAAGCTAGTTTTAATACCTTAATATTTTATTTTCTTCTACTATTCTAGACATATAAACCAAAAGTTTCACTTTCTTTTGATGTCCAGAATACATATCCATTTGCTGATAATACATATCAGCAAATGGCAGACGTGAAAAGATTTTTTGCAACTTCTCTTTGTATCCCGCACACGGCAGGATAGGCAGAGAAAACATGGAAATCTAATATTAAGACACACCGTGCCCATTAAGCCACTTCCGCTTCCTAATTTGTACCAAATCCCAGAACAGGCTTCCATCAGAAAATATAAATAATGAACGAAATAACATCAGATTTCTTTGAACCAGAGATACTCGAGTAAAGAGAAACATAATTAAATATTAATAAATTAAAAATAACGATAACAGATTGCGAAGAAGGAAGCGCCTTTGATTTTTTTACACTGAAATAATTAAAGTAACTTGGTTTATATTTATATATTTACTTTTTATTTGTATAAAATATGGTTGCTGAAATATGTTTAAAAATTTTAAACCTCAATACGGATTTGATGAAGTTTTCACCAATAGACGAAAAATTGGGCTTTAAATCTACTAGAAATAAATCTACGAGAATAGTAAACTATTTCAATTTTATTTCAATTTTTGCTTCAAGCTGTATCCCGCAAATAGCAGGACAAAGAAAATAGGGAACCTAGTATAAACACATTCCACTTTTAGCCCAATTTTTAACGGTGGAATTTCTACAGTAATGTATGCAACAAATTTAAGTAAATTTGTCTGCCTAAAAAAAGAATATTTTCACCTATGTAGACAAAATCATAAAAAAACGATAACCGGATTACAGTTAAATTTGTTTCATTTAAACATTATTTTGGGGTTTCTATACTTCATTTGAAACTTTTATATTATTTATCTTAACTTGGAACTTTTATATTATTAACCTTCACGCAATTTGGGAACTTAGTGTTAAGGCGCTCGCTTCCGTTTCCCGATTTCCGCTGCATTTGAGGCAATAACGTACGGTATTAAGTTCTGCCACTCAACACGCATTACTCTCAACATTAACCACCACGGTTACCACCTCTTCCTCTAAGAACGGGATAAAGCGTGAAGCAAAATCTCTTCTTAAGCTTAGAGGCTCAATACCGCTCGTAAGTATGGGATCGCCGACAAGTCTCATAGCTCTTCTTTGGACCGAGTCAAAAGGGTCAAGCTGGTATGCTGGCGCTCCCGCCCAGAGATGAGAACAATACTCCATACGGGGGCGGACTTGTGATTTACATAAGACCAGTCTTCGTAATTGCGTCAGGTTGTGGGTTCGATTCTTACTCGAGGAAATTATATGTAATATTTGTATTTCTTCACTCTGGTAAGAAGACAAAACGCAGCATTGAATTCCGCCACTCAATCCGCAAAGCTTCAAGAATTTCTCTCTTCTTACCATAGTATGGAATACATAGCTTAATTAAAAAATATAAAGATTAATTCGTTTAGTTAATTAAGCTAACTGAAAATCTATGCCAGCGAAGCTTTTTATAGTAAAAAGGTTCTGTGTAAATTAAAGTATGACAGCTCGTTAAACAAAAATTACTGGTCTTTACAGTATTTTGACACTCCTTTTTGTTTTCACCAGATAACGGTTGGAACGATTTCAAAAGGGGATTTTCAAAGCCTTTATAAGTTATAATTTACTTATATAAATATACAGTAACTGGATGATCGAGCTTTGCACGATATTTTTTTGGCACGCTATGGTTTTTGAAAAATGTATTTAAATATAAATTACATATTGAAAGATAGGAAAAAATGGAAGATATAAATATATATATTCAGGCATTGCTCACTTAAATAAATAAATCGAGGCCGTAGTAGTACAGTGGAGAGTGTCTGTATATTAACGCAATAGTAGTAAGTTCAATCCTTGGTCAGGTGGCAGTGCTGCCACTACTTCAACGTGTTGATTATATAGCATTAAAAGCATCAAATCATGCAAAATGTCTGTATTTGTTCCTTAATAATGTAGATTTTATATATTTGCTCATACTCGAAGCATTTATGTAAATGAACAAAGACCTAAATAAGTAAAATTCAAAATTATATAATTTTGTATATTAATATTTACAAAAAAAAATTAAAATGATTAAAAAGGTAAGGTAATTACCAAAATGAAAATAAAAATTTTATGAAATTTACTCTAGATGCTTTTTTTCAAATAAAAATAATTTTCGAACAAGCTAACTAACATGACAAATTAAATAGAACCTCGTAAAAATAGAAGGATTCAGAATAGTCGGGGGCCATTTAACTAATTAAATCTGGTCGTTGAGGTCTGCTAAATTTTAAAGGACGATAGTCCCAGCAATTATTTCTACTGTTTAAAAATATAATTGGCTTATGTGTAACTTGTTCATAACTTACAAAATATTTAAAAAAGGGATTATTCGCGAACGTACACACACCCACACAAACACATACTCACACAAACTCGTGCGCGCGCGCTCTCACGCACTCCCTATAATATATATAAATGTCTCATATTATTATATGAAATATATTTATATATTGACTTAGTCATATTTTCAGAACGAGTCGGGTACGATGTTAGTCATTAATATAACCAACCTATATTGAGAATAGGCAAATTAAAATATCTTCCGCTTAAACGACAATCTATATCACTCCAAAGTGTTCAATCGTTCTAAATAATGGCTTTTAAAGTATGGTATGGTATGGCTTTTAAAGTATTAAAACACTTTGCATTGCTTTACCACAGCGTAGAGACTATAAAGATTAGAGAAAACGTCGATTTTCTTTTAATACCTATACCTTTTTGAATATAATTATATTTTCGTGTACGAGATTGTTTTATTATTACTTTTTATATCACGTCTGTTTCTATAAACTTCTATAAATTAATATAAAATTACTTATTTTATCCTTCTATAATAACATTTATTAATCGAATTTATATCTAATCTTATAAATACACATAAAATATGTAAAACATATTTATGTTGAAGTTTCATCAAAAATAGAACATTTAAAAGGATACTATTGTCTCTATGTATCCCAACATTTCGCGGAAAACGGAACCAGAGACGTAATTGACTTCCGTTTCAAAAGAGTTATAGAAACATAATAAAACTACATTCGTAGTAAAAGAATTATATGAGACTCACATAGAAAATTTCAGAAAATTATGGCACAGAGGCACAAGCATGTCAGTGTAAGGGCGACTGCTAGTGATTTTGATTTCCTCTCGAAGAATTAAATATTTAACATTTTCATGGCTCTGGTAACGAAACAAATCATTGTTGTAGAGCTGCACTACTCAACGCGCAATTTCATAAAAAAATAACGGAAACTAAGGAACAGAATGGATTTTAGGTTCTCAAGCTGTCTACCCTGACATATGCGGGATACAGCGTGAAGTGTGAAGCTATAGCTTGACTTCAATGTGAAACAACAGTACTATTAGACTGTGGTTCTGCAGTGTCCTACTTTTATTAATGGATGAATACGCGTTAAAAACTACGCTGCGTCACAATTTTAGAGCTATATAGTACTTTAGTTTCAACATCAGCTATACTTTGAGAGCTTTGTGAAATATTGCCGAAAGCTTGTTGTTATATAAATTGACTTTGGATGATCACAGCTTTTAATTTTTTGTTTAAGCGAAACGATAAAGATGATTATAATTTCGGCAGGCAGAAGAAACTTGAAAACCTAGTTAATTAACTCTTAACACGCTGTTAATACGCTCCTTTATATTCCCCGTTTTTTATCACCTAATGTGAAGCGTTTGTTTGTTGAAAAGTGGAAATCAACTTTACGCTTTATCTTCTTCCCAGAGTGAAGAAGTGAAAATATTAAATATTTCACTTGATTTAGTCGGTTTTAAACTTACAATTTGTCACGTTTACGGGCCTAAGGCTTCCACTAGATTTGAAGTGCCTTACTAATATGGAGGGAGAGCAAAATACGAAAAGATTTTGTTTAGTTTACTGAAATTCAAAATTTGTTCAGAGTTAGCAGAGGGAATATTGGAATCTAGTGTAGAAGAAATTCCGTTCCGTTCCCCACATTTCACCAAATTAAAGACATTGCTAAGTTACGAAATTCAACGCCGCGCTATGTCTTGCTACCAATATTTAATTATACAATTTTATTTTTATATATTTTTATTTGAGCGCTTAGTATATATAAATTCATTATTAGATATCCTTATAATATAATATACTTGATTTATAGCCACCCATTAGAATCACGACGCCCGCGGCTAAAGCAATGTTTTATAGAACTTGTTTACTTCGCCTTTTGTTCTTTGCAAATATTAGAGAAAATGAATTTTCTTTTAGAGTTAATTAAAGGAATGTTACGTTAATATTTTTTTATTAAAACAAGAGAAATAACTCATTTAAATAATTTGTAAAAGGAAAATTCTTGATAAAAGTAATAAATTAGGTATAATTTATTAAGTAAATTGAAATTGGTTTTAATATTTAACTTGATATTGTAAGATTAATAAAAGGAATAAAAATTCTTACTTAAATGAGATTTACAAACTATGTAGAATTTGAATTCCGTAAATATTTTTATGAAGGCCGTCATTGCGCAAAGGAACATGTTTAGTAATGTAAACGCGGCGATCGTGGTTTGATACTTCATTTGATATTGATTGCCACTTTGGGAGTGGGTAGGAGCTTGGAGAGAGGTAAAGAGGTGGTCTATTATGTTGAAGCTAAGCCCGGCGTTGAGTTACGCATCCGCAATACGTAACGCTTCAAGATTTTAGCACAAAATTGTTGAAATTGGGTTCGCAGATTATTTTGATGTTAGTATTAAAAATATGTCAACCATCTTTTACTTTCATACAACCAGATTTTATAACAACATGCTTACCTGGATTGTAACATACGAATGTTATATTTTACACTAACAAAAAATTGTTACTTTAACATACAGTTTTAGTATTATTTTGTTTTACATTTAAATTTTCGACTATACCGTAGTTTCATTTCCTGGCTCTGGTAAGAAGCCTCCGCCTTCTACCTCTCTGCAAGCTATGGTGAAAAAGTGGAAAATGGAAGTATTTTAATGGTTGATTTGAACTTTTAAGAATTTAATAGACATATTTTGTTGATTTCTAAAACATTTTTTTCACCATTGTTTTGAAAATAATAATTTAGAGTAAAGTGGGCGAAGGAGTGTCAACAAAAGGTTTTCTCTGCTATAGCATAATATTATATCTTAAATTTGGACTGATAACCCCCTCTAATATAATAATTGTCATACCTCAGCAATTGTACTTACTATATTAGTATTACTAATATTTGCACTTCATTATACAGTCAATAGAGTCACGTGATCTCTAACAAAAGCTATTATTCAGACCTCAGGGTGTGAATGGAGGCGGAAGTGCGTCGACCATTACCGACCGGCTAATGACGTATTTCCGGGGCGTGGACAGAACTATTCATAGTTTTTAGCTTTTAATGAAGCATTTAAAACAGATATAGGTTATATGACTAAATAAAAATATATTTTCAGTTTCTTTTTAAAAAATAGGTCATTTTATATTGAAATGCCTTTGATGACTATTAAATTATACCTAAACAGAAATTTCACTATTCAGTCAAATAACAAAATATATTTATTATAATTTAGTACCCTACAAAGTCATCGTCCGTATCTTTTGTTATCGAATATTGATATATTAATATTTATGATATAGGTGTTTTCTTATTCTACGTTGTCAATGTACTATTCAAGAATTTATTTTTTCTTTTTTGCTCCACACTGTATCTGTGCTGTATATTATTTAAATAGAAATCATTCTAGATTCGATTACCATATCGCGATTTTTTTATTAATTAAATGCTACGTTCAAAGATGGACGACATTAACATTTAAATGTCCCAGGCACGCATCCTAAATACTTCTCCAATATAAAAAAAAATATTAATTAAAATTACAGCAGAAAGCTTTGCTTATTTTCTGTACAATGTGGGGTAATCAGCTCACTAACACTCACTTTATGTAAAAACTTCGACAAAAGCTAAATATACGCAAAGACAATACACTCTTTCATATTCATCTGACTTTAACAAAGGGTTGCGCTGTATGCGATTTTTCTGAAGATTTTTCAGTGTACGTGTACTGTTGAAAGTTTTTTCATATGTTAAAAGCTTTTGAATAGCCTTTTTCAGGCCAGTTTCTATGCATATATAAGCTTAAATAGTTGTGCATTTACATAATAAAATATCGATCGCAATGACGATAATACTTGATTTGAACTCATGTTCTAACATATTGGTTCAAGTCCTATAAGAAGCGCAATTTATTTAATAAAAACCTCTTTTTCTATCTCTCTCTGTTTGTTTTGCTCTAACTCATACGTAAATTACTTGAGGCAATAAATTTAATTCCAATTTATATTCTAAATATTCCATTTAGCAATGTTCAAAATTTATCGATCATTTGTTACAATTGGCCTACGCAAAGCGTAGCAACTAAAATATTGAATAAATTTTAATCTGTATGGTAATTTGTTATTTGTGTGTGTTTTTGTATAAAGCTATTTATTTATTATTTAGTTTGGGTTTTGCTTTGGGTCGTGAACTCTTTGAAGCTTTAAACTTTTTATAGTTGTAAGTAACCCAATTTATATATATATATATATATATATATATATTATAATAAAAAAAATGTATTTATCTTTCATTAGTGTGAAATAACACTTTAAACGTAAAAATATTTAAAAAATAACATTTTCTCTTGCCCAATGATAATTCTAACGAACTGTCTTTCGGTAGCGGAAATTCGTGGACATCTCCGATCTCAGAAAGGCTAACAACATAAATAAATGGTAACACGCGTATAAGAATTTCGAGGTAATTTGATGATAACGGATAGCTTAGTTAGTCAGAGCACTTGGAAGGTCTCCAAGAGGGGCACGTATCAATCTTGCCACGTTTAAAGTTTTACACGTTTTTAAAAAACTATATATGATTATATATTGATAGTTAAATTAAAAAATACAGTCAAAGCAAGGGAGACGCTCCCAATTCCAGGACTGTAGTTCAAGTGGAGGATAATGTATAAAAATAGACAAACTTAAGATTGCGGGCGTATGCCTTCTTGTATAAAATGAATAACGATAAATTATAAAGATAAATTTATAGTTACATTACTTTTTTCTATGTTATTGCTATAAAATTTTTACTCATCGTTTTTTTACTTTATTCGTATTGAAAGTTTACAGTTCGTACCAAATTTCGTAACTCTAGGTTAATATCCTTTAAGTGTTGACTACCTCGCCTACAATTCTCAATTCGGGAGATGTGATGTGATAGAATATAAAGAAAAAATACATGTTTTTTTATTTTTATTCTACTCTACGTATTATAAGTATTTATGTATCTTTAAAAGTTATATTTTTTAAGTCTGTCGTGGCGCAGTGGCCCAAGTGTGAGACTTTAAACGCGACAGGATGTGGATTCGATCTCCACTCGAGTATATAATATGTTCAAATTAAATTAGATTCCTAAACTCCATCCCCCTCCCATGTGCAATACACAGCGTAAACCTGATTTTAAATATTCGGAGCTCTTCACAGTACATCCGAGTCGAGTCTTATGCGTGTTATGACCTATTGTTCTTTTATTTCTGTTAACTATCCGTATAGTTTTAATTATCCGTTTTTATGTTATTCTTTTAATGAATGTAAAAGGTAACGTAATGAAATTTAGGAGACACCGTATCGAATTTCTAAAAAAAAATTATTTATAAATGTTTATTTTATTTGCTGTGTTTGTTAACGTGAATTAAATTTAACAATAACTACGTTTTCTACTTTGGGCTTTGTTTTCAAGCCACATCTAATTTAGTAAATCACGTCAACGCTAAATGAAGAAATTAAAATAATTTATACGCCAAATCGCTTTTATAACTGTCTCGTATTCATTTCACGCCGAGCCTCGATTCTCTTTTTATGTCATTAAATTTAGTTAAAAGAACCGTATTTACCGACTGTATTTTAGCCAAAGTGAATTGTCAGCTTAAAATGAAAAACGATTTTAAATTAAAATATGACATTGACACTGTGGTGATAGTGATGTGACCCAAACATTTTCAGGAGTAGTTTATCTTTATTTGTATACTAGTGTATTACATGAGCTGAAGAAATGTATGGGTAAATGCCCTAATCTCGGGAACCATTAATTTTTTTGTATTCCACACATGGTAGGGTCGACATAGAGAACTTCGAAGCCTAGTGTTGAGATACTCGGTTACCATTAAGACACTTCCGTATCATAGTTTGCGCTGAGTTGAGTGGCGCAACTTACCGCTGCGCTTTACTTGGGCCTCACAGCTAAAAAAGGAAAATATTACTCATTTCATTTCTTCGCGTGGGGATAAAACCCACAACCTCGCACGATAGGCGTCCACTAATTTTGATATCAATTGATATTGTTTTATTTAGGTAGTTCTGTTAATAATAGTTTCTTTTAAATTCTTATTCATCCAGTCAAAATATATTATTAATAAGCAAGTCTGACTATATTAAAGAATGTCATATGGCAGACTATATTAGGTAATTATCGTTCGATGTGTTAGGCATTTAGAATATGTTATGTAATACAATTCTCAGTCATTTTCAATTGACAACGGGGATATTCTCATTTCTTCTCTCTTTTAACAATACAAAGGGAATTGTTTCAAAAATATCCACGTAATATGTCAAAATTAGATGATATGTGGAGAACAAAGGGAAACAGAGAACAAAGATGTTATCATCAGTTTCCCGCCGCACGCACTAAGTGGAGAATTTATCGTATGTTAAATATGCTATAGTAAATAATACATAAAATATAAAGAAAAATTGCATAACATCCTATCCGACGTTTCACATCGAGTATCGTTATCTTTATATATATATATATATATATATATATATATATATATATATATATATATATATATATATATATATATATATATATATATATATATATATATATATATATAAAACTGTATTATATATATATATATATATATATATATATATATATATATATATATATATATATATATATATATATATATATATATATATATATATATATATATATATATATATATACATTTGAAACTGTATTATAAATAGATATGCGAATCGTCAACGTGGGAGGTAGTTTGGGAAAGCCTTGCATGTTTTGGTACACTTTTAGCTTCACGGTGTATTCCGCTCTTTGTGAGAAGTCACCCTCCATTTGACACGCACTAACAAAGTTTTGACCACACCAAATATTTAGTGGCTTTTTTAAGTCATTAATTTGTACGTGAAGTTAATAACTTGTAAAGACCATTTAAAAATTTGTCACACTCATTTTCATAAGTAAATCCATATTTATTAGCTTCAATTTTTTTTTATTTTAATAAGATATATTAATATATAATTCAAGTAATTCTAATCTGCTATACTTGCTTGGTGGCAAATAAATATAAATAATACTACCCAACGTATTAATTATATTTACTTATTAAGTAGCATATATCATTTATAAATTTAGAGATAGATAGGTAACTAATGAATCCAAGAGGTAACAGTAGTGGCTAATTTCTCAATAACTAGCCTATATAACACAAAAAGATACGCCGAACCAAGCTCAATCTTTGTATTATCAGTATAGATATAAGTCAGTATGATGTTCCATTTGTAAGTCATCATTCATCTTGAAATTCTTTGAAAACATTCCTACTCAGACACTAGCCAATAGAAAATCTAATAAGAATTGATAATAATATTATTGTTATTCCTCACATTTAAGCATTTACCCTTCAGCGTAATATAATATATTTTATATTTTGTATTCAGTATTGTACGGAAAAAGGTTATTTTTCAATATCAAATATAAGCCCAGGGGTGTTTAGGGGTCGAAGAGGGAAGGGGTTGTAATAATGTATAAAAGATTAGAACTGACCTGTAGTGGCACAGGGGCATAACGTGGCAATACTTGGGAACAAAACACTACGTTCCCATTAAAACATTTCCGTTCAGCACTTTCCTAGGAATTTAAAGCCCAGCGTATCGAGTCAGAACTCAACAAAGCGCTTCGACATAATTTAAATAACATCGCCTTTCTTTGAACTAGAGATATTTGAGAAAAGAGGAACATAATTAATTGTTAATTAATTATTATACCTATACGATAACAGATTTAGAAGAACACTGGAAAAGCCTTTGAATTTTTTTTTACACTGAAATATCAATTAAAGTTACTTGGCTTATTATTCAAATCTTTTCCCCAATAGACGAAAAGCACAAGTGAAGTAAATCTAAGAGAATAGAAAATTATTTCAATTTTATTTCATTTTTTTGCTACACACAAATAGCAGGATAAAGAATAAAGAGAAACTAGTACGAATATATCCTGAATTCCAATTTTCACCCAATCACCACAGGTAAAATTTAAGCCTATAACCGTCTGCATTACAAATATATATTAAATGTTTAGTTACGTAAGAAACAAATTTAAGTGCACTCTTCCGCCTAAATAACAAATATTGATATCTAAGTAGGCAAAATAATAAAGAAAAGAAAACACTTTTTTCAAATAAAAAAATATTTAATCTATATTATAATAAAGAAGTTAAAAAGTAGTGTCTGTCCATTGATTATATATACGAAAAATCAATGTAAGGGGGCTTACAATAACTAATAGAACTCAAATCTACAATTTTTAGTATTTCTGTCTGTCAGTTTGTCTGTTTGTACCAGCACATCTTCTTATCTATTGGACAAATTTCAAAGTTACTTTTTTAGTTGTATAACCGTCTGGTCTGGGCAGGATATAGGCTATATTTTATTTCGATTACTTCCACACCTAATGCAGAACAGCAAGGATCCATATAAACCATAAAAAAACTAAATATACTAAATTTAAAAACGTATAAAAATTTGGACGAAGCAGGATTTGAACCTGCGCCTCTTGAAAACCGTTCAAGCGCTCTGACCACTAAGCCATCCGTCCTCACCAAGCTCCGTCGAATTAGTGGTCAGAGCGCTTGAATGGTTTTCAAGAGGCGCAGGTTCAAATCCTGCTTTTACCAAGAACTCAGATTTTACCAAGAAACAATAAACAAAACTATTTACAAGGTTTTTCATCATTTTGTACTAATGAAAATTGTTTGTTGTATATTTTAGTCTTATTTCTTATTAGTTTGACGCTACGTATTTCATATATCAGAGTAAGCATTGGGTTAAAGCATTCGGTTTTACATTTTTACCTAATTTCCCATCACGCTTACAGCTGTACGTGTTAATATTTGCTTTTCTATATATTTTTCCTTCAATAATAAAGTAGAAAAGAATCTAGAAAAGTTATTTTGCAATACAACTAATCCAAGCGAAGGATAATTTCTCACGACTCACATTTTTATGACAGATTTTATTATTATGTATTCTATATTTATTTTATTATTATATAATTTTATGACTATATAATTTTATTATAATATATTTATTTTATTTTTATATGATTTTATTATTATATGATTTAGATAAGAATAAAAATAGAATAAGTAAAGTTTGATCTGATTCACTGTTATATTTAAATCATGTGAAACAACATTTTTTTAAAATATTATGACTTAATTAAAACAAACACTAAATATTATGGAAAATTTGTCAAAATACAATAGTGAAAACTGCAATAAATGCGGTAAAGCGGTATCTGAGATTAGCGTAAATTACACACACAGAAATCGAAAATTTAAAATTTATTTTTATTTTATTTCTATTACATTTTTTATTGTCAACAATTCATTGTGTATTGACGGAGGACATCGTCATCTTATAGTATGAGCCAAAAAATGTATATTGCCTTCAAGTGGCAATCGATCATGCGACCATCACGCTTACAGCTGTACGTGTCGACGGCCTTGATATTTGCTTTTCTATATATTTTTCCTTCAATAATAAAATATACTCTAGAAAAGCTATTTTGCAATACAACTAATCCAAGCGAAGGATAATTTCTCACGACTCACATTTTTATGACAGGTTTTATTATTATATATTATATATTTAATATGTAATTTTATTATTATATATTTATTTTATTTTTATATGATTTTATTATTATATAATTTAGATAAGAAAAAAAATAACATAACTAAACAATATTTTTAAAAATATTATGACTTAATTAAAACAAACACTAAATGTTATGGAAAACTTGTCAAAAAAAACAATACTTACTAGCGTGTGTCACCGCGGCTTCGCCCGCTTGAATTAATAATCTAGATTATTTTCTTGTCTTGATAACATTATCACTTTTAAAGAGAAACTTAGAAAATTGAATTTTAGCTTAATGTATAACATTTTTGTAAGAAATATGTCGAACTATATTTTTTAAATAGAATTTTATTTATTTCTCGATTTAAATAAAATAACCACTAAATGTTTCTTTAATATATCTTCTATGTACAGCAGGGATCGGTTGCAGATTTATTATATGTATAGATGTACAGGCGCCATTTTATTATAAATAAAGATATAGTTTTATATACAATATAAAAATTCACAATAAGCTACTGTTGTTCTAGAAAATTACTTTCCTCTGAAAATGCACCGTGTTTTAAAGAGCTTAAAGCTTAAATTATACTTTTTATTTCTCTATCTATATCGAAAACACGTATTTGCCTCGGAACGAATGACAATCGTGCCAGTTTGAGAACGTGACCATTTTCTTGATTGTAATTGATAGGGAATGTTTAAAAACAGATAGCTTTTACAATGAGCTTATTTTATTTGACGATTAAAAGTTATGCAAAATATCTTATTTTCTTCCTGCACTAGGCTAAGTGGGCAGAACATCCTTGGGAATCTATATAAAAACACTTAATTCCGTTCTCTCCTTCCGTATAATTTGAGGCATTGCATAGTGAGTGGCGTTACTCAACGGCGTGCGTTACCAAAGGTAGGACATGAAAATGTCATTTCTCCGAGTAGGAATCGAATCCATAACCACGACATGTCTCCTTAAAAAGTTAATTGCTGGTTTGAAGTTTGATAGTTACTGATTGTCCCCACACACCTTCTCTATTTGTCCATGAGTGGCGGAACTGAACGCCGTGCTTTATCTCGCTTAAAAATAATTGATTTCCGGTATTAGGAATCAAACCCGCCACTGTCAAGTCTGCAGACATAATTTCATACGCCACGAGGGCCTAAAACTAAATTTCTGTAAAAGTAAAACTATCGCAACATTTTATTTTACCTTGGCTATATATTTAAAACACATTAAAAAGCAGCTGCTGCTTTACTAGAGCAATATATATCATTTTATGATTAAATTTATATCGATAGTAAATGAATTCCTATATCGATAATAAAAGTTGTATGAAACACTGTATAAAGATTCTTTCTCGCCTTTGATATATTACAAGCAAGAAAATGTATTACTATTTTTAATATTGGTAATATTAAAAGTAGGTAATTATTTTATTTCATTTCTTTGCTCTTGTAGGAAAGCAAAGTGAGAGGTCGAGTCTTCCACTCTATATTTAATGTCTTTAGATTTCGTAAGTATGTATGGGATACAAAGTGAAGCTATAAAAATAAATATACCTCTAAATAATAGATGAAAAATATATAAAAGCAAATAGCCTACCTGTCCTTTACTTCAGCGTTAAATCCCGCCACTCATTCAATGTCTAGAAGTTGGGCTGAGAAACGAGTGTCTTGGTATTACTATTAAATAAGAAATAAGAAGCCCTTGAGGCAATCGTGATAATCGCTTCACTGGACTGTAAAAACGAAGGTTTGCAGTTCGATTCCTAGTCGGTATTTTATTTACTCGCTCTGGTAATTAAAAGCGCGGCTTTGAATTTGGCAGCTGGACATATGAGACGTTTAAAGTTGAGTCAAAATTGGACAATGAATTGCCTTAATGTGTTCTTCACCTACGAAAATACCTAAAAACACGTGCTCTTCTTTAATATGATTAAAAACGAATAAGTACTATTCAAAAGCTGTCTTAACGGAAATGAAGTTTTCATTATTCTTAAGTGTTTTTTATCAATTACAAGTACAATTTACGTATAGACTAGCATTTCCCTTGTGACTTTAAATTTTTCTCATAATGTCATTTTATTAACATGTCAAAATGCTCTACAAAATGATATTATTTAGCATTATATTATATGATATATGTATAAAAAGCCGTATCTCGCATGCGGAATCTATTGATTACAGCAGGCGGTCTCTACGGCATGCGTGAAAGAAATCTTCCGCACTTCTAACGTCGAGTCCTAAGACCAGTGGATGTCTACTTTAATTTCAAACGAAACATTAAATTATTTTTATTAGCTTACTCTGGTGACTGCACGTAGTGCGGTATTGAGACCTGCCACTAAACACGCAAAGTCTCAAAAAGTTGAAAGTGGGAACCATAATGTCTTAACAATAGGTATCTTCTCCCCGTATATATTCTACAAATGGACGCTATTCTGTAGCGAAATAACAGATAAATAACTTTAGCGCGGTACAATTGTAATTAGGTTTAGAATTAATCAGTACAGTCTACAGTCTACAGTCGCTACGTCGAGCTGCTTGTAGATTTTATCATATTAAACTTTATGACTAAGTTGGTATTTAGTTTTCAGTGGGTATTTGTTCCTGTTAATATGGAGGTTTTTAAGTTGTCTTTGTGTTTATTGATAGTATAGTGATACAGATTTATAAAAAGGAGCGGCCTGTGATGCAGGGTCAGAAGCATGTGGCACAAAAGGAAATTAAACATTTAATATTTTCAATTTACATATTTAATATTCTCATTTCTTCGCTCTGGTAATAAGGCAAAGTGCGGCGTTGAGCCGGAGCTCAACTGTGGCATTGCGTGTTAAGTGGTGGACCACTTAACACGCAATGCCGAAAGGAAAGGAGTGTCTAAGCACTAGGTTCTTAAATTCACTCTGCCTACCCTGGGTGTGAGCGCAATACATCGTGAAGGTAAAAATAACATTAAAGTTTCAAGTTAAGTATCGTAAACATAGAAAACCCATAATAATATTTTAAATTTTTTAATTTTAATCATAATCCGGTTATCGCATATAATAAAAAGTGGGGAACGGAAGTGGAACGGAGTGTCTTAACACTAGGTTCCCGGGTTCCCTCTGCCTATCCTGCCTTGTGCGGGATACAGTGTGAAGCATTTAATAAAATAAATAAATAAAATAACCTTTATTGCTGAACTTACTTTACAAAGATTTTTCTTACAAATATGTTTATTTATAATAATTTATTTTCTTTTAACATAAATTAAGTTTCAGTAAACGGTCGCTTCTACAATTCAGCTTGTCTTTCGACATAGGCTTCCTCTACAGATTTCCACTCTTAGATAGAATATAGAATCTTTAGAAGATAGAATCTTTTACTATGCGGGTTCAATTCAAAATGCCCATGACACTCAACAACTTTTATTAAAATATCATTTCATTGTCATTATACTCTAGGTGGAATGTTATGATTGTTCATGAGATGTTCCAGATCTTCGATTTTAATATGTTGTTGTAAAATGCTCACCTAAACGGTGAGCATTTTACAACAACATATTAAAATCGACGGAGCTTGGTGAGGACGGATGGCTTAGTGGTCAGAGCGCTTGAACGGTTTTCAAGAGGCGCAGGTTCAAATCCTGCTTCGTCCAAATTTTTATACGTTTTTAAATTTAGTATTTTTCTTTCCTAAATGTGGAATAACACTTCAAAAATAGTAAAAATAACTAAATACATCCATAACAACAGTTCTAGAGAGTGATGAGCATTACACGATGGTAAATAAAAATTAAACATATGGAACATTTGATAAACAACTTTAACAGTCAAGCTAAACAGTGAGCATTTTACAACAACATATTAAAATCGAAGATCTGAAACATCTCATGAACAATCATAACATTCCACCTAGAGTATAATGACAATGAAATGATATTTTAATAAAAGTTGTTGAGTGTCATGGGCATTTTGAATTGAACCCGCATAGTAAAAGATTCTATCTTCTAAAGATTCTATATTCTATCTAAGAGTGGAAATCTGTAGAGGAAGCCTATGTCGAAAGACAAGCTGAATTGTAGAAGCGACCGTTTACTGAAACTTAATTTATGTTAAAAGAAAATAAATTATTATAAATAAACATATTTGTAAGAAAAATCTTTGTAAAGTAAGTTCAGCAATAAAGGTTATTTTATTTATTTATTTTATTAAATGCTTCACACTGTATCCCGCACAAGGCAGGATAGGCAGAGGGAACCCGAGAACCTAGTGTTAAGACACTCCGTTCCACTTCCGTTCCCCACTTTTTATTATATGCGATAACCGGATTATGATTAAAATTAAAAAATTTAAAATATTATTATGGGTTTTCTATGTTTACGATACTTAACTTGAAACTTTAATGTTATTTTTACCTTCACGATGTATTGCGCTCACACCCAGGGTAGGCAGAGTGAATTTAAGAACCTAGTGCTTAGACACTCCTTTCCTTTCGGCATTGAGTGTTAAGTGGTCCACCACTTAACACGCAATGCCACAGTTGAGCTCCGGCTCAACGCCGCACATTGCCTTATTACCAGAGCGAAGAAATGAGAATATTAAATATGTAAATCGAAAATATTAAATGTTTAATTTCCTTTTGTGCCACATGCTTCTGACCCTGCATCACAGGCCGCTCCTTTTTATAAATCTGTATCATTATACTATCAATAAACACAAAGACAACTTAAAACCTCCATATTAACAGGAAACTAAATACCAACCCAGTCATAAAGTTTAATATGATAAAATCTACAAGCAGCTCGACGTAGCGACTGTAGACTGTAGTCTGTACTGATTAATTCTAAACCTAATTACAATTGTACCGCGCTAAAGTTATTTATCTGTTATTTCGCTACAGAATAGCGTGCATTTGTAGAATTCCTGTTCGGATTTGATTCATGAATTTAGGTATAACACGTATATACGGGGAGAAGATACCTAGTGTTAAGACATACTGGTTCCCACTTTCAATGTTTTAAGACTTTGCGTGCTTAAGAAAATAAAAATAATTTAATGTTTCATTTAAAATTAGAATAGACATTCGCCTCGACCTTAGGAATGCGGGAGATTTCTGTTCACGCATGCCGTAGAGAAGAGTGCTTTACACTAACAAATAAATTTAAATAATTATTAGACCATATGCAATACATAAATAGTTTACATTCATAAGTCGATAGCCCATATCAGGGGACTCCCCATAGATATATACCGGCTGAGTTGACGAGCAATAAGAAAGGTCCCTGTCAGACGCTGTGTCGCTGTAGCAAACGATCTCCGTTAAATAAGGATATTAGTTTAGACTTTAAAAGAAAGTGTGACTGTAAACCCTATAGATCATGGGTTCGATTTTCGCTCGAAGAAATTAAATACTTAATATATTAATTTCTTCGCTCTGGTAACGAGGTGAAGTAAGGTATTATGTTCCGCCACTCAACACGCATTGCTCTCATTCTCTCCGCTCTCAGAGAAAGAGGTGGGAACTAATCCCACCTCTTTCTCTGAAAGCAGGATACAGCGTGCAGATAAAAAATATATAATTAAAAGTGTGACAATTAAGGGTACAATTCCCAAAAGGTTGACTTGATCGATTACACGATCGATTTTATACCGCTCTGGATAGACAAAAGTGATATTTAATATTTCAAATTTTGCTATTCAACACACATTGTACAAAATCTAAGTGGCAATTACGTAACGGAGTGAATTTTAGGCTCCCTATCTGTCCTGCTTTATTCATTTGTGCAGATTAAAGCACGATGCTAATATTTTTTAAAATCTTTAATATCGCTAATTCCCTTAATCTTCCAAACATAAATAATTTAACGCGAGAATGTCAAAAACAAGATGAGTGTGTTTGTTCCGGTTTAAAATGGCCGTCGTTAGATCTCGCTCGGGCAATTCATCGCGTGACCCACAATGATACATTCAAAAGAAAACAGCTTTATTTGAAATGGGAAAAATACTTCAGTTAATTGTTTATGGAGCTAGATGATATGATATTGAGAAGATTATTATGGTCTGTCATGACGTAGGGATACAATGTGGCAACTGTAAACGCGTCAGGTTGTCGTTTTGATTCTTAATAATTTATATTCAATATTTGTATTTTTTCACTCTGGTAATAAGACAAAACGCGGCGTTGAGATCCGTCACTCAACACGCAAGAATTTCCCTCTGCCTACCATACTGCGAATATAACGCGAAGTGGAAAATATTCTAAAAATTTAAAAAATATAAAGATTAATTCGTTTAGTTAATTAAGCTTACTGAAAATATACGCCAGCGAAGCTTTTTATAGTAAAATGGTGCTATATAAATTAAAGCATGACAGCTTGTTAAACAAAAAGTACTGGTCTTTACAGTATTTTGACACTACTCTTTGTTTTCACCAGATAACGGTTGGAACGATTTCAAAGGGAATTTTCAAAGGGTTTATAAGTTATAATTTACTTATATAAATATACAGTGACCGGATGATCGAGCTTTACACGGTATTTTTGGCAAGCCATGTTTTTTGGAAAGTGTCTTAAATATAAAGTACATACATATTGAAAAATAGAAAATAAAAAAAAATAGACTAGAACTGGACAAAAAATCCCACCCAAATATATAAAGTTATTAAACGAATTGTGAAGATATAAAATGAGGCCAACGTTGCACAGTGGAGAGCGTCTGCTTGTTATCTCAAAGGTTGTAAGTTCAATTTTTAGTCGGGGTCCTGCCGGTACTAAAACATGTATCTACTGACTATATAGCATTGAAATCATTAATTCAAATCTGTACATTGGTTCCTTAAAAGAAATTATTATATATATATTTGCTTTGCCCTCGAGGCAATTATGTCAATGAAGAACGTAAATATGTAAAACATTAAGATAATATCATTTTGTATCCATTTTGTATTATTTACATAAAAAAATAGTATTAAAAATATATATATTAAGAAATATAAGTTCCAATAAATGACAATTTTATGAAATTTAGACTATCAATACTGTTTTTTTTTCATTGTGTATTATAGCATTTGAAAAATGGCCTATTCATTTGGTATCCGTATTTAGTGGGTTGTGCAAAAAATTGTAATCCGCCATTTTATCGAGGAAGTCCTTTTAGATTAACAATAGTATTGCTTGTATTTTGTTTTATTATCCCCAAAATTGAAATCGTATTACAAATTACACTGGACTGGACACTGGAAAGTGGGTCAAATTAAGCTTATAAGAATATTCTAACCAAATGGTTAGAACTAACAAGACAAGTTAAATAGTAGCTCGTGAAAATATAAGGATCAGAACACATACGGTATGTTAATTTTAATAGGCGGTAGTCCCAGCAGTTATTTATTATGCTTTAAAGGTACATTAATACCTTGTTGATAAATTCAATAGCATTCTCAAATTTTCAATATTATTCATATATTTTTTTTAATTCAATTAAAATGATTTAAATTTGTTTACTCTTAGTTTTTTCTTTTTAGGTTTTATTGTAGTAGGAATTATTCGCAAAAGTCTCATATTACTATATAAAGTATATCTGTATATTGATCTAGTCATATTTTCTGAACGAAATCAGGGTACGATGCTAGTTAAATATAATTATATTGAGAATAGGCAAATTGAAATAACATCCGGTTAATCGACAAAATACATCACTCTAAAGTGTTCAAGCGTTCGAAGTAATGGCCTTTGAAGTATTAAAACACTTTGCATTGCTTTACCACAGAGTAGAAATTACAAAGATTCGAGAAACGTGGATTAGTGGATTTTCTTATAATGCCAATAACTGTTTAGACCCTCATTTCTATATACTTGTATTTTCATTTGTGAAATTGTTTATTTTTAGTTTTTATATAACTTAATTTTTTGTAAGCTTCAATATATATATATATATATATATATATATATATATATATATATATATATATATATATATATATATATATATATATATATATATATATATATATATATATATATATATATATATATATATATAT
>DWMZ01000243.1:0-27836 GCA_018249855.1 Eueides tales michaeli
TGTAATATAATCTGTTTTTTACCGTACAACCTCCTTCGTGTATTCTCCATACAACGTGACACTGGCGAAGTGATATGTGCTCAACTGGCATACTCAGAACGCCATAATCAAAGAACCATACCATACCAACAAAGCTACATTTCTAGTTATTACACTTCTAATTTGATTTGCCACGGCGCAAAAACGTAAAGTTTTATGCAAAGAACTCATATACAAACTTGCAAAGGCGTGGGTTCATATAACAAAATATTGTTTTACCAAATTATAACATGATATAGGTTTTTTTTATATATAATTATGATATAATTGCCTCATGTCAAGTCGTGTCTCTTATGCATTCTCCATATATCTGCAGTCGATCTGTAGATATATGGAAGGGAAGTAAATGGAAGGTTAAAAAGAAAACACTCAATTTCTAAGACATTGCTTATTGTTTGGCGGAATTGATCGCCGAAAATTCTTTACCAGAGCGAAAAAAGTAAATATAACTCATACTCATGAGTAAACACCGAATCCACAATAGTTACTATTGTGCCGCATATTTGCCCATCCTGGTTGCCAATGTAAGTCATTATACATATATATGAGACAAAGAATGATTAATAACTTAAAAAAATAAAAAAAGTATGTTTAAGACGAATATATTTTATTGAGCACAAACTGAATATTTATTTGTAGACAATCCAAGGTTCCTTCAGCTATCTTCACGCCCATCATCAAACCTGGTACACCTCGATGGTAAACCTCGATGGTACCTTAATATTGTATTGTTATCTAATCTACATATAATTACCGAGTTTGAAAGTGATAGAACAGTTAGAATCAGATTCATGTATTTTTTTAAGCTTCACGCCGTATTCCACACATGGCAAGGACCTAGGAAACTTAGTGTTAAGACACTCTATTCCGCATCTCATTTTTTGCCGGAATTTAATGCAATACGGGCTGAGTGGTAGAACCCAACGCCTCGTTTTGCCTTGTTACCAGAGCGAATAAATGAAAATGTTAAATATTTTATTTCATCGAGTGGGTATTGATCCCACAACCAGTCACGGTTTCAAAGAGTTTTGCCGTGTGATTCCGGCTTAGAATAGGATCACCCTGGTACTGATGGTGTCGTAAGAGGCGACTAAAGTACGAGTGGAAGAGTCACGTTGTCAGCAATGGCAACACGCATGGATAGTTACCACCCCCGGCACTTAAAACCGGCGTTAAGTAGTAACCTTGGTCACTGCGTTTCGCATTGGGTAATGCCGGGCCCCGGTGCCCATCCACCTTACAGACCGGCAACGCTCCTGTAGCTCCTCTAGTGTTTCACGGGTCGTGGGCGACGGTGATCACTTACCATCAGGTGAACCGTACGCTCGTTTGCCGTGTCTTTTTCATAAAAAAAAAATCACACGCTTGTGCTCCTGCGCCACGACAGGACTTAGTGATAATTACATACTTATTTAGTTACAGTTTAAAAGCATGTAAAAAATAAACACATATCAAACCTACCATAGTTATTAATTCAAATAATTTTAAAATTTACATTGAATCAGAACACAAGGTATGAATTAAACATATTGAAAGATTTCTTAAAATAAATACAAATAAACGTTTTATTTATTCGGAACGGAACTTACATACTGTGCTATTTTTTATGATAAATATTTATTTTATATCCATTTTCTTAATTAGTGTACCGCCTCATGGCTTCGTTTGTACGATTATTTTTTATTATACTAAAAAGTTTATATTACAAAAAAAAAAAAAGTATTTTTGGATTGTTATCCACATATTGAATTGTATTTGGAAACATTTGACTTTTTTTTGTTTGCATATAATTCTCGTAATTAAAGTGAAAGGTTAAACAATGTGCATCTTCTTGCTATCCGATTTTGTGGGAATTTTGGTATTAAAGTCACAACCCCAACTGTATTCTAGAAAAAATCCTATATATTTCTTTATTTGTTCCGGAGATTAGCCTGTACAAATATAAAGACAGACAGACGCACACTAAAAAAATGTTAGTGTATGTTTTAATTAATAATAATTTTATGAAAATAATTAAATATTTCTTTTTAATTTATATGTGTTGATGCTTCATATTTAAGAAATTTTATACTCTTTTTCTCTTATGTTTGCTTTTGTATGCTTTAATATTGCAGGAAAGCGCTTACAGGTTATTTGTTTAACATTTAAATATTTAATTATTATACATACATACAATTTTTACTCACAATTTTCTTTCTTATTGTAGTTCATTCTTTATTTGTTATTTATTTAATCTTAATTTAACTTAGCTTCACACTATATCCCTAGCGGGTAGGCAGAGGTAACGGAGCGCCAAACGCTACGGCCTCGGCATACCTCTTTCGCCTCGTCCACTGTCACCACCCTCTTCATACATGCCCTCCTCATGCTTTTTACGTGACCTTCCTCCAGTATTGCAGATACTGTGTTTCTGAAGGTCAACCGAAGTCTCCCCCTATATTAAACCACAGACCTCCCCCTTTATTTAAGCACAGATTTTATTATAATTATAATAGTCTATGAAGGTAGACTTCGACTTTGATTTTTTATGATTACATTACTTAAATATAATCATAAAAAATTGAGATTTACAACTATGATTTTTTGTATTTTTTTAACTTATTTTTCTATTCAAATTGTTAGTGTACGCTGTGTTGGTGATTGTATTAAATAAATAATAACTGAAACACGCTTTGACTTGCATGTATCACGGTAGGTAGAGGAAACCTTGTGTTAAAACACTCCGTTCATTAATGTACTTTGTTTTGTTACCAGAGCAACTATAAGGTAAAGTGTGGCGGAGCCACGATCGTCTCTAAATTAAAAAAAACATAATATTGCACTAAATTATTTACGATTGATTTCATCTCTCCCATTCCCATTATATATAGAAAGAATACGTGATAATACAAATAAATACCAAACTTTACTATAGTGTTACAAAACAAACATCTTATACACCTACACAGGTTACTTATTTAGTGTCACAAAACAACAATCATATTATATAAACACAATTCGTGTTTTTTATCACAACCAACCGTTGCAGAATACGCTCAGGGCTTAAGATGTCCGCGTTTCTTTATTTATTTTTACAGCCTCCCGTCAAGTCCATGCCGCTGACATTTATCTTGGCGTTACAGTAAGTGAGGTGCGGTACTGTCTCTTAGTCTGCTCTTTGTGTAAATCATTGTGGAGATGGCATTTTTATTTCACCTGGTGTACGCTTTTAGGTGGTTTGGTTGTAAATGTGATGGTTGCAAGTTCAATTTTCAGTAGGATAAATAATTTTTTATTGTTTTTTTTTGCTTTGGTAAAGAAACAACACGCGGCGTTAAGATCAGTCACGCATCTAGAAAAAAAAGTCGAAAGTATATACAGAGCGTCTTAATAACATGTTCTCTCTGTTTACCTTGTATATATGTAGGGGTTACGACGTGAAGCTATTTTATTTTTTATTTTTTGTGAATATAGTATTGCTCAATTTAGGGTTTTGATATTAAAATATATATCGATAGTACATTTACTTTTGGTTACCAGTTAATGAAAATATCTCAAAGTATTTTATCAGTTGTAGTTAAATAGCATGCTTTATATTATCCTCAAATTCTTTTGCCGAAAATATCATTTTTTTATTGCCCCTTTGAAAATTTCAGAGCTATCAAATTAAATATGTCCATTGAATCAAACAGACTTAATATACATTTTTAAATATTCCATATCAAGAAAAACTGTTGTTTTCAAATTTTTGTTTAATCACCTCCAGATTAAGAGGAAAATATTGATTTAGATAGTAAATTCTTTCGTGATTATTTAAATATTTTTAATTAAACCAATTTTTTAATTATACTTAGAGGCATATCACTGCGCAGGGCATAAGCGTGTGAAAGCTGTAAGCTCGATCCCACATCGAGTCTGAACAGTAGGTTACCAAGTTCCCCCTACCTACCTTGCCACAAAGTATGATGCAAAAAAATATAAAACATTTCTTAACTATCTAGAATAAATGGTATACATTTTGTATTATAATTTCTGGAAGCCCGATGTTTCGAACACTTTGCAACTAACAAGTCGTTCGTGGTAGTTTGATAATTATTATATCAAACTTAAAATTATTATGTTAACCATGGACAACCCCAGTCTACGAGCACGTGTGACCACATACTACTGCAAAGTGTTCGTGTCGGGTTTTCATAACTGCGCAATACTATAATAAATATATTTATGTAGGTGACAAATCGAGTTAAAATAGTTTCATTTAAAATTGATATTTAAATAAGTGTTACATTTCTCTGGGTTAAATTAAATGATATTTTAATTTATCCGTCTTTCTGTATCACCGTAACCGTTTGCGTTTTCGTAAGCGTTGATAGTATCCGCAGTTTTTAGCTAAGTTTTATAAAAATCGAATTAGCAGTTTAAGAGCTACAAATAATTTGCTAAGTTGTGGTATTATCACAGCCGATCTTTTTAATTTATTGTTGTAATGACTTACTATATGTCCCAAATATATAAATCTTCTTTTACGAAAATTTATTAAAAAATCTAACAAAATTCCAAATGTATGTACCTAAATATTTTAACCACCAAGTTTAAAATTACAATAATAAGAACTTCATTTTTAATAAAAGTCAATAGCCAAATATGACTATATAAGAGAAAAAGAACGGATAAATAAAAAAAAATGTGTGCTTTTCAAAGATTTTTATTTACGTTTATACCTTTTTATGGAGCGTGAATAATTGTGCAATAATAATAAAAATAATACACATATTTAATAATGATAATACATATATTTTCTTGTAAACAATTTCCCTGTCAAGTTTTGATATCCCTTGAGCGTTCAGCAAATATCTTCCGGCTTAAGCTAAGACAATCTACTAAATAATTGGTAGAAAATAAAAAATAAAGCTATCGTAGCTCTTCTGGGACGTGTCTGGCTGCAAGATGTCTGTTGATTGAATTTTTAACTTCCAAAGCAAAAAGAGGGGTGTTAGTGAGTGAGTAAGTTTGGTCTGTTTGTCTAACAGTGTGTCTGTATGTGACACCGTAACTCCAGAACGAATGAACAGTTCCAGTGCTGTTTTTGTATTCGGTGGTTTATAACTAAATTTAATAAAAATTGGACTAGCTTAAAAATGCTACAAACACTTTGCTAAGATTATTTTATTCTTAAAGCATTGCATATAAAGTGTTGGAACTCAGAACCGAAGTGCGAAGAGCTTAAAATAATTAATGTTTCATTTCCTCGAGTGGGATCGAACCGAAAACCTGTGTACCACGACAAGCCGTGCTTTAAACTCTGAGATAATTTTAATAATATTTTGATTTTTAAATGAAATTCACAATAATCGCCACTAAATCAACATTTTACAGAGGCGTTTGAGGGGTCAAATGAGACATATAAAACTAACTAAAGATACAAGTGTTTGGTCATAGTTTTTGCAATATTCTATAATTAAATAATAAATTATTTCATAGACCTATTAACTTATTAAATAAATTTTGCATCACATAATCAGTAAGTTAAGAGAAGTATGGAATTTTATATATTTCTTGAAATGATCTTTTTTGTTTATTTAAAGTATATTCCCGTTGACCTGAAATCACATAATTGATACGGAACCATCTGTAAGTGAATCCTTAAAAGAGTAACCAAACATAAGTTAATAAAGAATATAAATGAAATTTTATTAAAACGTGACCATCTTTGATGTGACGTTTGTGTGCTTTACTAGGCAACCTTATAACATATCGCATGAGCGGTTAAAAACCACATACGGAAAACTTTGTGTTGATTTTTTATGTAACTTAAAAGACCCATTTTAATGTAAGTAACTTCATATTTGTGCCTTTTCAGTGCAAAAAATGCGAAATGAAAGGGTTATATTAAAATACTGGTAAATATTAGCTAGTGGTCTTTGGGATATTTATTTTGTAAAGAGATATCTTCCTTATTTAGAAAAAATAACGTGATCATTTTGTTTTTGCTTCAAGTTGTAACGAAAACAGTTGGTAGAGAACCTGGGAACTAGTGCAAAGACATTTCGTTCTCATTAAAACACTACTCCGTTACACCGCTTTCTGCTTTTCTTTACTTTCCGAATAATAATTAATGAGCTAGTTTAATATGTCACTGTGTTTTGTTTCCGGCGTTACAAAATAAAGACATGGACTGATTTTGATATTTCATATGTTGAATGGATGGTTAAGTTAAGACAAATGTATTAACCATACAAATACTTATTATCAAGAACAAGACAAAAATTAAATGACATTACTTTTTGCTGCATAATCAGATGGAATCCAAACGATTTGAGGAAAGTGGGAAACAGAACGTACTGTCTCAGAAGACATTCTTTTTAAAAAGCTATAAATACAACTTGCAATTTCAAAAAATAATTTGTATTCTCTTTTATCTGCATAAAATAATATAAAAATGAATGATATAAATGAAAATACTATTGCACCATTTAAGTGATGTTATTTACCTGTAAATGCTATGTATGACTCTGGGATCGATTTTCGGTCGGAAGAATGTATGGAGTGCGGTGTTAAGTTCCACTATTCGAAATCAAACATATTCAAATATTGCGTAAATTATAATACGGAAATACAAAAACCTTTTTTTACTTTCAACGCATATGGCAAAGCAGTTTTTTTACTTTCAACGCATATGGCAAAGGGAATTTGGGAATTTAGTGTTATGACACTCAGTTCTGTTACTCACTTTCTGCCGAATTTGAGGCATTCTGTGTGGAGTGATAGACTTTAAAGTCGCTTTTTGTCTTGTTATTAGAGAAAAGAAACGAATAAATTAAATATTTAAATTTCCTGAGTGGGAATCGAACTCGCAACTCAATCCGGTCTGAAAAAGGGTTTAAACTAAAAATACAATGCCATACCTACAATAATCGTTACATTAGAAAAAAAAAACAAAATAGAATTTAACACAAGGAAGTAAAAAGCGTCGACATGTAATTAGACAGGTGGTACCGACGCGTTGCTCGTTAGAGGCAAGCGTTGAAAAAATATAACCGAGGAAAGGACAAGTTTAAAAAAATGAAAACATTTTTTTTTATATTATAAATTATTATCAAATTATCAATCAGCGAAAGGTTTTTGTTATATGTGGTGGATTTTTTTGGTGTATATCTACAAAAAAAAATTTGGAGTGTTTTTTTGGTTCCTTATATGACATCAGAGTAGGCAAATCCCAACTCATTGGCCGTTTTTTGTATGTAGAGTGGCATAACTCAACACCGTGTAATCTTCATCAGACAAATAACTATGGCTTCACCTATTAGAATTAAACAAACTTCATATAATTTATAATGCTTCTATTCTTGTTTTCTTGCTTACTTGCTAGATGTCCGTGCTTCTTTTTAGCATCACACTGTATCCCGCATATAGCATGCAGAGGAAACTTGGAAACCAAGTGATAACACACTCCGTTTTGTTCCCCATTTCCCCCAAATTGGAAGACGCTACGTTTTGCCTTGCTACCAGACCACTGCCGCGAAGAAATAAAAATGCTAAATATTTAATTTCTTCGAGTGTAGATCAAGCCCACAATCTGTCGTGCTTACAGTCGCACGATTGTGCGTTATGAGAGCCCTCAAGTGTTTGTTGTTGTGTACTATAGTTTGTCTACCGCACGTGTAACCTAACGCCGCTTAATCTCTGCATCGGATCTATTATTGGATTTAATTTAATTCATAGCTCTAGTTCTAATTTATTTTAAGATTGATCGATAGTAAAGGCGAGAAGCCATTGGCGTTGCTAATCTCTAGTAAGCATTAAAGACGGATTGCTCTAGATAATTTAATATAATAGTATGTGTACGTTGTATATTAATTTTGAATATATTTAGTGTTAACTATATACAGGTTGTTGATGAAAACATAATTATTTAATTTTCAATATTTTTTCACTATATAGTGGGTTCTTTCAAAAGAATTTTATTCAAAAGAATATTTAAATGTGATATGTAGGTATAAAATGCTATTAAAGAAATTATTTTGTGTATTTTTTCACCGAATATTGATATCCTTTCCATTTTGTTCTCTTTTGATTAATACCAATTACTTGTTTCTTTTAGCATTCATTTCGTAAGATATAACATAGTCTACTATCAATTTAATAAAATCCGTCCAGAACTACGTACTGTAAGTATGTCTAATAATCCATACATACAATAAAATCGTAATAGTACGGTGTCTGTGCATAGCAGATATATTATAAAATATATATTCAAGTAGTGGTATTTCCACATATGGAAATAATAAAACGAGCAGTATCTCGTTCCAATAATTATATTCAAATATATATACTTAAAACAATCAAATAGTTTCTACTAATTTAAAAAAAACATATAAAAAATTAATGATGATGTATGAATGTGCCGGATTTGAACGGTTCAAATTTTTATACGTTTTCTAAATAAGTATTTTTCTTTGTGGATTAATATTTTTAATGTAGTAAATATTGTTCCTATTTATATGTTAAAGTTTATCCAAATGTTATACAAAATAACTGCATTTGAGACTCATGTGTCATTAATAATATAAAAATAAAACATATTTAATATAAAATACAATGAAAACTAGCAACATTGTATAGAAATACAGTGTTGCTAGTTCTATTAAATACTAATTTATATGTTAATAATTTATAATATATATATATATATATATATATATATATATATATATATATATATATATATATATATATATATATATATATATATATATATATATATATGATAAAACACCTACAAATAAAAGTATCATTACCTATTTTGTATAATTAAGATAAACGTAAAACTATGAATGTACTGAAATAACAATAATATGATAGTAAATAGAATATAGAACGTATCGTATGCTAATGCTATTTAACATACGTTAATTGGCTGCATTTTGTAACGTAGAACGAAAATAACCAAAATAACATATTTGTTTTATATTTTAGTCACGGTTATCTCAGAAATTGATAATCAAGATGAATTATTTTTTTTTATTTAATGTTTCACTATTGTATTCTGGCAAGTTTCCCTTGATGTGTAGTGTATGCTCCATTTCTAACAAAAATTATAAAAAAATAAAGATTAGTAAATTATTAATTATATAGATCATGTGGGCGAAGTAACAACCGGGATACTAGTAATTAGTATACCTATGAGTTTGTTTATAAAATCGAGTTTTAGCGTTTTTTCTGTCTCTTTTTTGTCAGTTTATCCACCACGGACTGTAAAAAGAGAGAAATCTCTTGTGGAGGTTTGTGAAGTAAATAGAAAAGTGAAATTTTAACACACTCTTTAGACTCTTTTTGAGTAGTGGAAATCTATGAAAATCTCCAAATCCATACAGGGATGCTAACAATATAAGTTAGCTGTATAAAGCGAATAAGAATGTTGACGTAGCTTGATCAGAACATATGGCTTAGTGATCAGAGCGCTTGAACGTATTCGAAGAGACGCGGGTTCAAATTCGGCTACGTTCTAATTATTATATATTATCTACATTTAAATTTGTTTCACAGGCGTGTATTAACACTTAAAAAAAATAAATAAAACATTAGCATCAGCGCGATTCTATCATCCGGTATTTATTAAAAATATTCTTTTCCCAGCTCTTAGAACTTTTGTCATTATTGCATTTAACTGTGGAATTATATTGATTCCATTCAAGAGCTTAGAAATCCTTCTAATAAATGATAACTAAGTGATCTTGACGTTCATCCCTAATTTTATTAACTCGGAACCCTTGAAAAGCCAGTCAGTGTGGTACTTGACCGGTTTTTACAAATAAATTTAATTTCATTTAGGGGGTATCTGACATTTTTTCGCTATACTAATTTTTCATACATACGTTACAAATATTTTTATATTTAATTATTTAGCAAACCTTTTTTTGCACAATTATTATGTATTTTAAAGTAAAATATAAAATTTGTAAATTAATTTAAACTGACAAGTTTCGTTTTCGTCATAATTTATTTGCACGTGCGGTTGACGACACGGTGGTTGTGGTCATTAAAAATTAATTACTGAATTATTAAATGTGTTATAAGTTTTATTAAATCATAAATTTATTGAATGCAATTTTAATAAAATGCTGAGTATGATAAAAACGAGCACATAGATTTAGTTACTATCTGCTTGAGCTTTAGTTGTACCAATTCAATAGTATTTTAATAATTACCTGGCTATAGCAAAAATATGTGTTAAATTATTTTTTTTTTGCTTCTCACTAAACCGCACATGGAAGGGTAGGCACAGGGAACCCGGAAACCTAAAAACAAGACTGTCCGTTTCTATTGATACATTTATATACCCCCACTTCCTGCCAAATAGCAGGAATGTGTTTGAAGGCGTTGCGATGAATGTGAGAATGCAGCGCTTATGTCCCTGGGCCACGATTCTTGGATACCATTAGGTCAACAAATATGATGATATACAATATTATTACATAGTTTCGGAAGGTGTTTTGGCAGGCGCAGGGGTACAAGCATGGAACTGAAATAGTGAAGCTAGTAAGTTCAATTTCCACTTGGCCAATTAAAATAACGTTGTATCTTCCTTGCTTTGATAACGAGGCAACGCGTAACGTTGAGTTCCACAAATCAATGTCTCAAGAATTCATCGGAAAGTAGATAGAGTATCTTAATGGGGGCCAGAGTGTATAGTGTAAGTAAGTCTACGTAGCCCTGGGTTCTCAGGTTTCATCGACCTACCATTCTGTGCAGAATACAGCGTGAACCTATAGAAATTATACACGTTGAACCAAGTTCTATAGAAATTATACACGTTGAACCAATTTCGTACTTTCTTTCAAGAAATTTTCCAGTTTGAACCAAGTTCTGTAGAAATTATACACGTTACTTATAAGAGATAATTTTCGTTAGAGGAAATTCGTAAAAAATCCATTAAAAGGATGCCAACAAGGTAAATAAATTTATAAGAATACATCAATTACCTTGATTAAGCGGTGGCTTCCGAGAGATGTGGATTCAATTTCCGCTACGTTCAAATTGTTATAATTTTTCTTAAAATATTTGTTAAAATATATGGAATATATAGTATCGCCCTTTCTATTTAGCTTGATTACTGGTGGTACTCAACACCACATTTTGTATTATAACCAGAGCGAATAAATTGATAATCAATTGGGAAATGAACCCGTACATCTTCTTTACAATCGGACAACAACAAGTTATATTCCAAGGTAGAAAACACTTCCTTTCATCGCTTAATCCTACTAATACCATCTAAGGCACCGAAATCCGTTCAGATTATCCGCGGCCGTGACGTAACCGTAAATCCTAAGCTTCTATTACACATAACATGTGTAAATACACATATTATTTCGTGTGACTTATGTATATGTAGGTATTTAGTAAATATTTTTTATACATTGGGAACCTATATTTTTTATATATTGAGGCCTGTTGTGGTGCAGCGGCACAAGCGTTGCCTTTAACCGACAGGTTCTGGGTTCGATTCCCAGTCGAAGAAATGAAATATTTAACATTTTCAATTTAATATCATATGTTTTCATTTTTTCGCCCTGGTAACAAGGCAAAGCGCGGCGTTGAGTTCCGCCACTCAACACGCAATGCCTCAAATTCGGCGGAAAGTGGGGAATGGAAGTGGAACGGAGTGTCTTGACACTAGGTTCCCGGGTTCCCTCAAAAAAAAAAGATATTGGGAAAGTGGGATCTTGGAAACTTAGTGTTAAGATACTCCATTCCCATTAGGATACTCAGTTAAATTGTAATGATAATATTTTTGTCGATAAATAAGCGCAAGTAAGGAGGTAGAGCGTGGTATTGGGTTTCACCACTTAACGCGCAATGCCTTTACAGTTTGGTAACAATTGGAGAACGAAAATATCTTAATGGAAATGGAGTGTCTTTAAACTAAGTTCACAGGATTTCTCTGACTTTTATGTTATATTAGAAATTTAAAAGATACAGCGTGATGTATAAAAAAAGGTTACGATGACACAACGCAGAAACTTATTTCAATTCAAGCAAGTTGTGAATTAAATTTGAATCGAGGATTTATTTGTACAAAATGGGTCTCCAGCTAGCCAAAATACGTTGTTATGTTCCGCCATCTGTCTCACATATCTCTAAAATAGACTATAAGTATATAGAAAATATTCATTAGTAGATGTTATCTGTTGATTAAGAATAAAGTAAAACAAACAATATGAAAATGATTATAGTTGCGAAGTTTTTAACTTCCGACGTAAAAAGTGGGTTGTTATAAGTTTCTCTCTGTATATGTGTGTGTTTGACCGTCAGTAGCGCTGTGTGTTTGCAGGTTAAGTGCTTGTTATGGAGGAATCCCTATCTTAAAGAATTAAGTTGTTTTTATTTCTTTATATTTCTAAATATAATGGATAGTTAATCATATCACGAGTGTGGGGATCGAAATGTTTCAGCGCATATAAGAGTATATGCGTGATGAAACGTGAAGCACGAAAAGAAAAATAGTAAAAAATATATATACAACAATATATTTTTAGTAAAATTTTTTGCAACTACAAACTTTGGACCGTTTCAGCGGAACTAAATGATCTTGAATAAATCTCATGTAATTTTTTCTTTTCCACTTAGCAATTATTTCCGAGGTGGCGTTTCAATGACATTGATAAACTACAGCCGACGCTCATTAAAAATTTTCTTTAAGCAAGTCGGATAATTCTTAGTATTTTTTTTTTGTGTAGCGGAAATTTGTAAGAATTTCTCTACAGAGATGTTAAAAACTTACATAAATTGGCATCAGTTTCACTTGAGGACCTAGTGTTAAGTCACATCAGTAATTTTCCCACTTTCCTGTGAGACATTGCGTGTTGACTGACGAAATTCAACGACACGCATTGTTACCACAGTGATGAAATGAAGATTAATTGTAATACATAAGTGAGCAATAAACAAGTTGTAAAAAGCGCTTAAGAATTTCAACATAGCTTGAAACCGTACGGCTTGTTCAAAGCGCTTGGACTATTTCCAAGTGATTGTATACGCTTTTAATTTAATAAACATACATTAAATATGTATATATGTATATGTTGTATATTTTCATTACAGCAGTATGATCTTAGAATTTATTCTATTATTAATTATTTGTTATATTTTATAGTCAAATTCGGCAAAAAGTAAAATGCTTTGGTTCTTTTCTTTCTGTATCTGCTAGTTCTACACGGTCTTTCTCCCTTTTATATAGGAAATACGTAATGATAATAGACTATATCGGTTATACTAAAATTGTCACTAGATAGATTGTTAAGCCTATTCTTAACTAAATATTAGGTTACTCGGGTAAATATTACATTTTTCAATTTAGGGCCATTGTGGTCGCGGTTATCACCACAACCTCGGTTAGTTGTGTGTTCGATTCTCACTGAGGTTATTTTTTTAAGCTTTACACTGTATTCCTCACATAGCAGGGTATCTAGATAAGACCTCGGTACTCAGTGTAAAGATTTCAAGAAAATACTCTACACCGCAAATTATTTACGAGAGCCTTAAAGTAATAATAATTAACTTTATACTTTTTTCCGCTGTGGCAGAAGAATACGATTGTAAACACAAACATTGTAGCTCCGAATTTCACACCAGGAAATTAAATATTATATATAATATATATCTTAGCTCCGGTAATAATGCAAAGTGCGGCGTTGGGTTGCGCCATTCAACACGCAACGCTTTCAGATTCGCCGGGAAGTGACACATGGAGGTGACTTTACGGGAACGGAGTGTCTAAAAACAACCACATCACATCATCGATAAATAAGATCAATCATGTGGATTAACACACGCGATAACATAACTGCGATGGGGTCGTTAAAATATTAAGCTTAATAATTAGATTAAAGCGGATGTGTTACCTGTTAAATGTTAGTACAAATTAATTAATACAAATTAGTGATTTCAAAATTCCGATTTTATTATTTTTACTGAAATTTAGATTGTATAGGCTTCATCTTATCCTGAATTTTCTACAGAATCAGGATGTACACAGTAAAAACTGCGCTTGGAGGCTTAAATAAATATTCGTATAAATTAAACAGGCAAAGCCGCGCCGGATCACTAGTTAACAATATATAATATGATTTCTCTATGTTCAATATATAAATAATATTAAACGCTTAGCATTTCTTTGCTCTAGTAAAAAGACTTTGCCTTTGCGGCGTTGTGTTACAGTTGTAGCTCATGGCGTCGCTGTATTGATGATGGGTCCAGGTTCAGAATGATTGATTAACTCTTCAGAGATTCTTTGTACCAGTGGCGGATAAAAAGCGTCGTGACGTTTCCAAATAACAAGTTGTTACGAGTACCCCACCTGAATGTGCATTCTTTGCAATAATGAAAAACAATTTAAATAAGAAATAAAAAAAATAAAATAAATAAGAAATTTACAACAAATACTTCAAAAATTCTAATATAAGATAGGCACATTAAGAAATCAAATATATTATACTCGAATCCGTAATCTTGGGAGATATAAACGTAAGCATAATAGGCACTATAAGCACTATAATAAACATAATAAGCACTATAATAAGATCATTTATTTTCTTTATATATACTAATTTTAAATATAATTTTAAAACACAATATTCGCATATATTTATCTTTTGTATTCATGTTGTATCCTGCATTTATTTTCGTATGTGTTAAAACACTTTGTTCCTCGATTTATCAAGACATTGCGTAATTTGTTGCGGAACTCATCGGCGCCCTGGACCTTATTACTACAGCAATAAAATGAAAATATGAAATATTTTATCTCTCCCAAACGGGCATCGAACCAACAACCACCACCCCTTGTTTACAATCAGAAACTGTATCGCTATGCTACGATGCGGCAGCTTCAATATGTAAGCTCAATCACGGATTTCTAGAAACTCTTAAATTTTTACACGTTTTTTGGATTCCGCACCTCAAAAGGTAGAACGAAACCCTTATAGAATCACTTTTTATTATAAAATAATCTTTATAATACAATCTTTTGTTATTCTCACAACGCTTGTTGACCCCCTAGAACTCTAGAGACGTTCTTAGTAAAATAATATTAGAAATATGTCGAAATACTCATGGCGATTCTCTCCAGAAGTACACACTTACGCGTACATCTGTGTGTTATACTCACTTCAGGAATATATTGTTTGCAATTAGTAATATTCTATTGTAGCATTTTTATACAGCATAGCTTGCGTGTTCAATAGTAAAGAACATTAACGCCGCGTCCTGTCTTATTACCAGAACGAGGAAATTTAAGTAAATAATTACTTCTTTTGGGAACGAAACTTGTAACGGTCTCATTTTCAGTTAAAGCCACAATTACTTCTATATCCTAATAATATTAAACATGTGAAAATATGTGAGTATGGATATTTATTCAACTTACTAACTAATATTAAGCGAATTTTGATAAAATATCTGTAATACATGTATAACATATGGCTACAATTTATGTTTTTGTTGAATCATTTGGATATAATAATAAAATACAAGCTGAGGAAATCGATTATGAATCGCTAGTTTTTGTCTAGATGTATTTATCTATTTTAAGTAAGGAAGAGTTGTACATACATTTTTTTGGTCATTATGGTAATGTAGTTGTAGCTTCGATTCCTATTCGATTAATGAATTATTACATCAATTTACTGGTAATAAGACAAAGAGTGGCGTTAAGCTCCCAAAGTTTAAAATTAGTTTGAAAATTAAGAAACGAATTCTCTAGGCATAGGTCTCCTCTGTCTCCTCTGATATGTACAAAAATATACAAAAACATAAAAAAAATAACATGAATTAACTATTCAAATATAAAATATACACTCACATAAATATTAATCACCTTTTATTGAAATATTCATAAAAACAATAAAATACAATGTTTTTTTTTTAAATTAAACTAGAAGAATATAAACACTCGAATTATTTAAGTAAGACAATTTTCAAGACATGAGTGTATTCATGAAATATAAAAATATGCAGCAATCTCTTTATAAAGTTGTGTGTTTTCGTTTCCTTTGAGTCCACCTAAGTATATTTTCTCGAGAAATCCTTTTGGCGCTTGAAAAATCCCTTATTTGGCATGTAAAGGGATTCTATAGAATGTACAATGGGGCTGGAAAATGGGCTAGATGATAGTCTAGTAGTAGTTGTATTTATTATGTTCTCTTCTTAAAATATTTGTATGTCGGGTTTATTTTTAGTTTTATTTTGGTTTACGGTGTATTTATGATTGGAGATCTGTCGTGGCGCAAAAGCACAAGCATGTGTCTGTAAATGCGAGAGGTTGTGGGTTCGTTCCCCATCACAGGAAATGAAATATTCAATATCTTCAATTTAAATATTTAATATTTTCATTTTGCCGGTGAATTCTGCCATTTCACGCGCAAAAGCTCAAATTCGGCGGAAATTGAGGTAACGGGTGGGATAACGGAGTGTCTTAACATTAAGTTGGTAAGTTCCTTCTACCCTGCCATGTTCGGGATACAGCGTAAATCTGAGGTGTATTTAAGCGGGAAATATTACAGCTTAGAGAACATAGTGTTAACACACTCCGCGAATATACTTCTTTATCTTTTTCTCCTTCTTTATCTTTTTTTCCTTCCGTTAATACACTCCGTTTAAATTATGTAATTTCCGTTCCCAACTTTCCGTTGAATTTAAAACCGATTGCATATTGAGTGGCGGAACTTAGCGCCGCTCTTTGTCTTGTTACCAAAGAAATGAAAATATTAAATAAATCATTTTCTCGAGTGGGAGCTGAACTCACAACCTTATGCCGCCCTAACCCTAACCCTATATCCGCGTCCGAACGAGCCTTTTATATACTATATATTCATTCTTACAACTGGAAGTTTACTAAAGGTTTACAAGACAGGACCGATACTTACACTTTACGAACACCAAAAAATAAAACAAAACACTTCTAACACAAATAAGCAAATAGCTATGCGCTTCGGCTCGAATTTCTCACGTTTTCTTTTTAAACAATACATTAAAATTTCCTTTTTCCCTAAGAACGAACTCTTCAGACATTAAATTAAACTTTTTCGACGACTTGAACGCCTGTTGTTTCATTAAATTCAGAGGATTGTTGAATAACATTAGGCTAATATCAGTTGAGAAGATTTTAAAGCTTCTTATTATTCGAGAAAAAAGTTTCGTGAACAAATGTATGTATAGGAATTTTGGGTTAATTTTTTTTTGATACAGCCAATAATTTGATTTTTGTTTGTTTTTCACGTTGAATCATGCTATTAAGCAGAGGCAATCTAAAATTAAAACACACTATACCCTACTTTTCCCGCAGTTTTCATACTATGTTATTAGATATTGAATATCAATTTAAACACATATTGGTAGGAATGTAATGCCAAAATAACTATTTCAGTGTAAAGCAAGCCACTACAAACACTAAATACCGCATTTATAAAACAATTCCGCAATGTGCAAATTAATTGAACAACCATTTGTGACAACCTTTAGTAATGCACTAAAATGTGCGAGCATGTGCTAACATGTGCATAGCACAGTGTTGATGCATGTTAATAATATTACCATTGTATTCGGTATGCAGCCTGTTAATGAATAGCGCTCAATAGACCTTGATTAAACAGGATTCTGATAATATATCAATGCAGTGGATTGGTGTAACAAAAAACAATAATTGTTACTGGAACGCTTAAATACGTGCTATGAATAAGAAATCAGTCAAGTACAACTCGATCTTGCCCATAGAGGGTTCCGTATCAAATTCACGATTGAATGTCAACCCGACTTGTAAAAATTACCAAACTTCAGTTTCCGGGTATCTGCACTCATTTTGTATGAAATTAAATAGAAATATGTTTGTTATTATTGATATTTTTCAATTTTTTTTTTAGATTATACTGACGCATGTTATCCACATTTATCTGAGGATCGATAAAACAAACTAGAGCGGTTATAAAATCTTTGCATTCGATTTATCTATGGACTTCGTAAATTCGACCATGTTTCTGACTACAGACATCAACTCGGATGGCTTCCTATTAGACGTCGCCGAAACTTCCATATGCTCACTCTTCTCTATTCAATCCTTTATAATCCTCTCACTCCTTCATATTTAAAAGATCGTTTTTCTTTCCTTGGTTAGGACTCCCTCCCTCGTTTCGAACTTAGGTCCCGAAGCGATAATCTCCTTAAATTACAACTAGAACAATAATTTATTTGTATACATTAGTATATAGGTATGTATGTCGTGTATGTATATTGTATAAGTATACTGTATATTTGCATGTATTTATATTGTATACAAATATATACAAACTTAGTGTATGTAGTATATGATATCTTATTTGTAGTTCATTATTATTATATTATATTTATTACTATTTTTTTAAAATTAATCCTTCCTTTACCAAAGGTTGTATGTAAGAGATTGATTGAAGCAGTAAGACCAACTTTGCATACTTTTTGTAAACATGTATATTACTTTTGTTTTATGCATTTGGTTATTTGTATGCAATAAAGTATAAATAAATAAAATACATAAATATTTTCCTTTGTATTTTTTACAATAGTATGTAAGCAATAGTTCTTACTTCGTGTACAATTCAATTCCCGTGTTCCTACAATTTTGAATTGTATACTTCGTGTACAATTCAAAATTGTAGGAACACGGGAACTACACTATAGGTTTTCCTTACGTGAAGCATTTCATACAAAAATGAACAAAAACGGTCCATATATGCTCGTATCATTTAATTGACTTAGAAGTTTGGCTTGACGAACGGGCAGACACACAAACACAGGCACTACAAAGTGATCCTATAAGAATTCCGAATTTATTTTGGAGGTACGAGACCCTAAAAATTATTACGGTCATGCACATGTACATGCAAGAGCAAGTACAATTCAATTTACATGTTAAATAAAATTGACTCGATGGTTGTGTATACCTTGTGTATTGGTAGATTATAAAATATTCAATAGTTAATTTACGAGTATATGTGGAACTAAAAATATGGGATATTTTTATATTGTTTCTGGTATACATTTTTTTTCTTAACTAAGTATATATAAGTACCTACGTTTTATCTGTTTCACGATATATGTCAGTAAGCATAGGAAATCTGGGGTGGTAAACATTTCATTTCCCATTAGAAACCCGTCCCTCCCCATTGTCCTCTGAATTCGTGAGGCAAATAGAGTGGTGCAACTAAACGCAACGCTTTGCCTTTTTACCAAAGTGAAGAAATGAAAATATTTAATATTTCATTTTCTCAAGTGGGAATCGAACTGAACAATTATGCTACTACGTTACGACATGCCTCCGCAACATTTAATCTATCATTATATTCCTTTTCAATTTATAATCAACCTAAATTATTATTCTCATTTCAATACATGTTTAATCCAGCCCTATCTAATGTTTGATGGATATCGTCAGTTCAAATCTCTTGGGTCAAAATGATAATGAACGCGTCGCCCTGTACGTGAAATAGGCTGCGTACATATTTGCACAAGCCCCTTTTACTGATTTGATTGTTTATTATTATTTAAATTTTCGTTTTCATTGTAGCAAATCATTTGATTTTTTTGTGGAAATTGTTCACAATTGAAGGACACCTTTTTTATATAGTTTAATACGCCTTTTATTTTCCATTTGATACGATGAAAGGTTTGATTCTTTTATTTTTAAGACAAAATGATTATTTTTGCCAGGAGTCACAAAAATATATTAGATCCTCCTTTCCTTAAGAAAGAAGGAAAGCATAACACACACACAGCAGTACAGCAGTTTATAGCAGGGTAGACATTGCGTTCCTTATAAGATACGTGTTGGTCTGCGGTTCTAAGACACTCTATTCTCCACTTTTCGCCGAATTCTAGAGAGTTTGCTTTATTATAAGAGAGAGAGAGAAATGAAAATAGTAAAATTTTATTCTTCTTAACGAATAAACTCCTAAAAACAAATTATTATGGTTAAAAATATTAAAACTTACAGTTTGGTATACATTCATTTTGAATTTTTCTTCACTTCAACACCTATTGATCCAATGTTGGGTTGGTTTTAGTAATCCATTTCCTCAAGCGGGGATCGAACCCGCAAACTGTAGCAACAAAAGTGGCACGTTTGTGCCCCAGCTCCACGAAAGGCCTCATTATAATTACATGAAAGGGATCATACATAAATATTAATAATAGTGAATTATAAAAAGAGAAGACCTTGTGGGGCAGTAGCATGATGTTCAGTAACTGATTGTGAAGACAATCTGGCTTTAAACTCCGTCATTCAACCCTCAATGTCTTGAAATTGTAAAATTTATATAAATTACATTTATGTTCCTACTCTGGTAGCCAATCCGTGGCGTAAAGTTGCGCTCAAAATTATGTTTATAAGTAATTATAAACATAATTTTGAGCGCAACTTTACGCCACGGATTGGCTACCAGAGTAGGAACATAAATGTAATTTATTTCCCTAGTTGAGATTAAACCCACGACCGTCGCGTGTATACTTTACATTTAGATAAAGAGCAATTAGCGTACTTGTATGTATAGAGCACATTATTAATATTTTAAAATATAAAAGGCTACCCGGCTTTATATTTCAGCTTATTTCATCCATTTTTCGCCAATTGCCGTCGTTAGATGCGCCTCCCCCATCGAGCGTCAACTATGGCGGTCTCGGGCTGCACCTTTACTCATTTATTATGCCCGCCCATATAACTGCAAAATGTCCTACATATCTCATACCTATAGGAAGTCTCCACTTCAATACGTGTTATTTCCATCGACCGTCGATATATCTGGAGACATGACTAATCCAATTTCACTTCAGCTTGCTTGCGGCTTAGGCTATCAGCTTCATTGCTAATAGCCTAAGTCTTCCTCAAATTTTTATTCTAAACCAGTTGTTCCTGAGATTAGCCCATTCAACCAAATAAACATCTTTGTAATACTATAGAGTGAAAATTCTTTATAGTACAAAAGTCTGAACATTGTCTGTCTGTTTGATTGTCTGAGTGCGCTAATATCAGAAACGGCTAACCAGAGTTAAATGCAATTTTCATTATTATATTTACGCAATCTTCCTTCAAAATAGATTGTTTTATTCAAATAAGTTTATAAATAAAAAAGTTACGTTCATTTAAAATACTTAGTTCGATTATCTTTTTAAAATTATTATATTAATTTAGCTCAAATTTTAGATTTCTATGTAGATAAAGATATTGTCTTAAATCTTCATTTTATTATAACAACAAAGTAACTGACATTAGTAAATAAAAAAATGTAATTCAAGCGGGAGAAGCCGCGAGTGGGTCGCTAGTATTATTTAAGTAGCTTAGTTCACAATATCCTAAAGAGACAGATTTTAAATTTTTTAAAATGCTATCACTAAATCCTGTTAGTGTACCACGTATGTTGAATTAAGTCGGACAAGTTTCATATAGCCGCTCCAAATTTTTTTTATTCCTTATTTTTATGGGCTGAACGAGATGTTTTATTGTTTAAACTAAAATTTAAATACTGTAAGACCACTTTTGCATAGTGACTTTTGACGGATGGTTACGGGTTCAATTTGCAATAGTAGGTATAGTTTTTATTTTCAAATATCATACCCAAAGTCAATGCTATTTCCATTTAATAACACGGTCATAACCTTTATAGTAAGCCTACAAAAATGCTTTTGCTTGTTGTTATATATTTTTTCTTTTTTTTTGTGGCTTCTTCTCCCATACATTAGGGCAGGTGACGAATTCTTGGAACATAGTGTTAAGACACTTCCATTCCCCAGGCATTGTTATTGCCTCATTACCAGAGCGAGGAAATTAAAATATTAAATATCTTATTTCCTCGAGAGGGGATCAAACTCATCACCTATTGCATTTACAGTCGCACGCTTGTGCCCTTGCGCCTTTACTGACCTCGACCTTGTGATTATTATACCTCGTTATTATTCAGACAAAAATCTTTGATGAAAATCATCACACTTCAACTGACAGGTTCTTTGTCAAATTGATAGATTTATTCATTACACATATATTTTTACGTCGCGACCTGATATCTGAAGTGTCTATGAAACTAAAAGACTCCTTAGAGACATTTTGTAGCACGCTGTATCCCGCACTTAGCTGAGTAGGCAGAGGGAACCTAGGAACTTAGTATTAAGACACTCTTTCAAATTAAGAGACGTCCGTTCTCCATTTTTTGAGTGACGGGTGTCTAGCTGTATCTCACAGTGAGAGTAGGCTAAAATTATTTTAACATAACTCTCTCCTGAGTAACGATCAAACACCAAAGTGGCCTCAAAAGTTTTATGATTGAATATTTCATATCATATATTGAGATTATCATGGTTTAGCGGTACCACGCTTACTTGTAAACGGTAATGAAAATACTTTTAAAATAGACGATATTTAAAAACTTATTTCTATGTTTCTTCTGTGGTAATGAGGAATTCACAAAATACTCTTAACATGCAATATCATAAATTTTATACACTAATTTCTCTCTGCCTACTTTACTACGCATATGCAGCATACGGCGTGGAGCTCTTTAATTCGAATTACTAAATTTTAGTATATGAAGCTTATATAAAAAGGGCTGTCATGACGCAGGGCCACAAGCGTGCAACTGTAAACGTGAAAAATTGTGAATTCAATCCCCACTCGAAGAAATATAATATTTTCATTTCTCACTCTGTTAACAAGGCAAAACGCGGCGTTGATTTCCATCTATGGCATCGGAGTGACTTAATACTTAAGAGGGTCAAGTTCTTTTGACTACCATGTTATGTGCGACATACAGTGTGAAACTAAAAAATGTTTGAATAATAGTAAGTTTAAATAGTTAAACTCTACCGCATGTATGCGAGCTATCGATATAAGTATTATATATGTAACAAACTTTTGATTGCATTTTTTGTCTATCGTCGCACCAACAAAGTTATTATGTATGCGAGATTGGGGAAATGTAATTTGCACTTTAAATGTAAATAGAGTTGAAAACAATAATATTTTGAACCAAATAAAGCCATGTCAGAATATTTGGCTTAGTATTTTTTGTTTAATTGTTTTTTAAATTCAACTTACGTGGTGTAGAGTAATAAAAGAAAAAGCTTCTTTGGATCGTTTTCGGAGAAATAGAGTTAGGAAACCTGGCTCACTTCGTTCCATCTAATTTGCGCCCAATTCTAGAGACATTGCGAATGAAACTGCTGAACTCGACACCTTATTTTGTCTTCTTACTATGACCAGACTATGACAATCTTTAATAAATTGATTAGAGAGTCAAACAAACAACCACACGTTTACAGTAAATAAATTCAGGCAGAAAATTGTTAACGGAGTGTATCTAAAGTATACATTTCTACGTAACAGATATTCAATTATATCAAAATATTTATTTGAAAATGTTTACGAAATCAGCTTACACTTTCGGCCTTTCAATTTGTGGAAAAGCATCGAAATTAGCGCTACTCAAAGGCTGTATTAATGATAAACGCTTGCAAGTGAGCGTGATAACTTAAAACTTTGCTGGACCCCTTCCAAATTAAAAGTAAAATCTCTAAAAGCACTCTAGATCAAAGTTAAAGTGAGTTTGAATTTACAAATATATGTTACTGGGCAGTAAACTTGATATAACTTTTTTCTCCTGTGTAGGTAGAGGGAAAATGGGAACACTTTCGTCTCCCACTTTCCGACGAATTCGAGGTATTGTGTGCGGAGCTCAAGAAGAGCTGAATGAAATAAAAATAATAAATATTTCATTTCCTCCACTGGGGTTTATACCCACGGCCTGTCGTATTTACAGTGTACAACGTACAGCTTTTGCCCCTACGCCATCACAGGCATTAAATTTTGTCAATTTATGTTAAGTTAAGCAAACAAATGTAGTCGTGGATCAGTGTCTAACTGTTACCGTGGTAGTTATAAGTTCTATTTACGTTCTTGGAAATTAATGTAATTCTATCTTTTTCCTTTATCTGGTGGATAATGCACGGCGTTTGTTTTGGGCACATAATTAACATTTTAAATTTAAAAAAAACCGTCCCGCTGGGATTTACACAGGTTCTTTAAAGTCTGAGGCAGTAATTTTAATGAAACAGTGGTAAATTTTTGTAATGTTCAAAAATTTTACCATTTTTTAATAAAACAATTGAATTTGAACTTAACCCTCTTCAACATTCAACAAAAACTATGAAATTAAATCTCTTAAAATGGAACCTACTTTTGTTTACCCTCATCTGCAGGACAAAACGTAAACTTGCTTATTCAGTTTAGTTAATTAAACTTTGTCTTATTAAAAACGTTTATAAAATTACCATGGTTTTGAAATTCGAAACTTCAAATTAACATTTTCATACAAGAACTCATTGTTATAGTTTGTAATTGAAACTGCTCACGTGTCTCGGAAGAAAATTGAATTTTGTGAACAAAATATACAACATATTTAATACTAAAATTTATTATTAATAATATTGGTTGACCTATAAAGTAAATCTTATATTATAATGTATGTAAACACAGTGGAGAACGTAACGGAGTGTCTTAACACTAAGCTCTCTAGTTCGCTCGGCTTACTCTGTCGTGTGCGGAGTATAGTGTGAAACTGTAAAAAAATAAACAAAGTTAAAGGTTATGAATTGGATCTCCATAGGTGGGAATGAACTATTATCATTAGGGCCGTCGTGGCGTAGGAGCACATGCATGCCACTCTAAACAAATTGTTTGCGGATTCGATGCCCACTCAGGGAATGAAACCACGATCGAACCCTAAAAAGGTTGTATACTCGAGCTCCTACGCCATCACGGAGCTCATACAAATTATACAATTTATATAGAATTCTAAATATAACCGTCAACAAGATTACAATAGAAAACACAAACAACGGCCACAACAGAACAAACTAAAGTATTTTACTACTAGCGACATTTGTCCACTTTTTTATTATTTCCCGACCTATTTCCGGTTGAGGCGATATCTGCACTTACATTGGAAAGTTTTAAGCTTTTGTAGTTTCAGCAAAAACTACGAGTCGCATGTATGTATGTGAGATAAAGTTTAAAATATGTTTGTATTCAGTTTTAGGTGAACAACGGTAATACTTGATAGCTATTTTTTTATTATGATGGATATATTTTTGGGGGTAGGTCATTTGAGATACAATATGAGTTACTGTCGTTTACCATAAAGATTGACTGATTAAGTAAAGAAATTAACATTTTCTTAGTACTTTGTAAGAGAGCTGGACCGAAACAGGAGAGATTTAGGTATAATGCTAATCATGAACTCACTACAGAGAGATTTTTTTTGTATAAAAAAAGGCACTCACGTACCGGTCAACTGATAGTAGATCCTCATCGCCATACAGGATGCGTTTCCGGCCTGGAAACCTGGTGTTAAGATACTCCATTTCCAGTAATACACTTTCGTTTCCCACTTTTCTGGACGTAATGGGTGTGGGTGACTCGTTACATAAAGCAAGAAAATGAAAATATAAAAAAAATATTATTACAAGTGAGAATTGAACCCACGAGCTGTCACGTCTACAGTTCCACGTTTGACGATATAACTTTTACAAATAATACAAATAAACATTACTTAAAAATAAATCAGAATATTTTCACCAGAATTAGCTCTATATTATAGATATATATGATAAGAAATGCAATTAAGTTCGAGTCTAAGGACTAAGGGAATAGTCTATTCATACCAATTTATGTTACATATAAAGATGTTTCACTGGAACCTCTATTTGGTTATTAGTTCATGTATTTACGAATTTGAAGGTATTTATATACTTTTTTATATAAATGGCATTGTAGAGTAAGATATCTAGAGTAAGAGAATGAAAACTATTTATTCCCCCGAATTAAAATCGAACCTAAATCCTCGCCATTACAGTCAAATGCTATAACGCTATTCCGCGACGACCTCAATAAATAAATTGCCAGCTGTATAATTACATTGGAGCTGATACCACAAAAATATATCGTTGTTTCGTTTTATCGGGCTTCTTTCTATTGTTAAAGTTTATTAAAAGTACCTTTGCCATGAAATATAAGGGGAATGAGGCAAAAAATAACTTTCTGCCTTGTGGCTTAGTAGTTGCTTATTTCCATAAATATTGTATGCCTAAATACTAATATTTTTTAGGTTCACGTTGTATCCTGCACATGGTAGGGAAGGTAAGGAGACAACTTCCGTTTCCCGCTTTCCGCCGAATTTAACGCAGCGTTTTGCCCTGTTGCCAGAGCGAAGAAATGAAAATGTTTAATATTTCCTCGATTAGAAATCGAACCTACAACCTGTCGTTCTTACAGTCGCAAGCTTGTGCCACTGTGCCACGACAGATTCTAAATTAATTTGTATGTAAAAATTAAGAATAATTGGTACAAATTAAAATACATTGCATATAATAAATATATATTTACTATTATAATTAACAGTTAGTGTGATCGTGCGTAAATTAAATTATAATATAAATTAATATAATACATATATTCTTGATAATAATTCTTGATAAATTATTATCAAGAATATATGTAAATGTAATATTATTTGAAACTCACTAATCTAAAGCCGAGGTCGGCGTAGCGAAGCCTCAAAATAGGTACGTTGTAGATTTGGTTCCAACATAGAAAATTTACTATTTTCATCGGAACGAGAAAAGAGGACGAGGAACGAAGTGCCTTAACACAAGGTTCCCTCTGCTTACCCTACACAATTGTAATGTATTTTTTGTACATGTACCAAACAAAGCCTCCTTTTACATTTTCTTGGCTTCACGCTCTTTTTCACTCAATAACTTTATGCGTGCGTGTCGAAAGCAATACTAGCCTTGATACCAGAGCAAGAAAAATATTACATAATGCAATTTCATTTTATGTATTTAGATTAAAATATTTAAAAATGTTATAATTAAACTACATAAATATCAGCATTACATTAATCCAAATTCTATATATTTTATGACGCTTAGAACAAAATGTATGTATATAAAGTAAAATGAAATTTTTGATTCCTTTGTGTCTATTTACCAAAAAGCGACAAGCTGTGTGTTGGACAGATTGACAGGTGGACAGACGGTAGAGGCTCAGTATTAAAGTCTCTTTGGCACTCTTTTATAGTGAAAATACTTTGCACATTTTTGCTTTATACGACATAAAGTAATTTAAATTATTGATTGTAAATTATCTAATGTTGAGTTTGTTTTTAATTTCCCCGTATTACTCTGTTTTCGTTTGTTTGTTTTAAGTCTTATAAGATCGTACGACTTAGTGGTCAGAGAGCTGGGACGGTTTATAAGGGGCGTGGGATCGAGATTTCAACTTTAAAATGAATCATCACGGTTTCTTTTACTAAAGAAATTAAAAGAAAAAAGATTAATAATATAATTGAAAATTAGTACGTGAGTTTCTTGTGGTGCAGGAGCACAGACGAGCGACATAAAATCCGATAGGTATGGTTTCCATTTTCTTTCTTGGGATTTAAGCAATGATGAATAGTAATTAAGTAAAGCGCGGCGTTAAGTTGCGTCACTTAACACGCCATGTGAGAGTTTTAGCGGAAAGTGGCTAACGGAAGTGTCGAAGTAATATTAGGATTCCAGGTTCCCTCTGCCTACCCCGCTAAAATTAAATATCAAAGTCTCACTCTAAAGTAAAGTTCTATATATATATATATATATATATATATATATATATATATATATATATATATATATATATATATATATATATATATATATATATATATATATATATATATATATATATATATATATATATATAT